>BDUI01024477.1:8879-19104 GCA_002335545.1 Apodemus speciosus | reverse complement strand
GCCACAGCAGACATCAATTCTCTCGCTGTGTTACCCTTTGCCTTTATTTTTTGGAATCATGACTTAGTTTCTTACTTAGCCCAGAGCTTGCTGTTTTACCTGGTCCGCCGGCCCCATGGGCGCACCTGTCTTCCTCAGCCTGCATTCTGTGGTTACAGAATAGTGCCATTCTGCTATTGCACACAGTTTTGGTTTGTTTTGGTTTTGTTTTGTTTTGGTGTTTTTGTTTACATGGATGCTAGGGATCTAAGCTATGCGTGCCTCCCAGTTCTGAGGACCTACCATTGAGTCACCTCCACAGCCCAACTTAATTGACTTTCAGAAAACACCGTTGGCACCTTTGTGAGAAACGAAAACAAAAGTTGGCCTTTTGTTTCCAATATCATAAAGAAATAGGTTTTGAATTAAAAGGATCCCTCCCTCTCTCTCAGTTACATTCACTTTACTCTAGATGCTGCCAACTCTTAGTCCTCCTCCTAAGCCCTGCAGCAATGGACCCAGGGTAACCAGCTACTAAGTCAGGTTAGACTGCTGGTAACCCAAACTTGACAATCCAGACAGGAATGTTTTTTCTTCGGATGGGAAGTGTGATGTCAACCACAGGCTTTGGCTCTGAAGAGCTTTGGTCGAGACGATAATTATCACAGATCTATCAACAGATAAACATCTCAAATAGATGACTCTGCCTTTGCCACTGACAACGTTTAGAAACTGAGTAGTGTCTATTGGCCCTCCTTTCTCTCTCCGTGACCCCCAAAGTCTGATCTTCAGGTTTACATCACAAACTCCAACTGCCACCGACTTCTGCTTAGCTTCAGCCACATGAAGGCTCTGACAGGAGTCCATGGAGATCAAGAGAAGGTTGGGTTTCCCTGGCCCTGACCTGTTGCTGCTGTATTGTCACAAAGTTGCTAGAGCCCCCTTTTCACCTAGTTCTGTTTCCTCAGGGCATCAGCTTTGCCAGACAGACCTCATTTACACCTCCTCCACCCTCTGAACTTTCCCTCTCTTTGGGAAGAAGGTGAGATTATTCCAGGGGGGTGTTTAGAACTGTCTCTTCAGTCTCACAAATTCCTATACGAGAGTGAACTCTGTCCAACTGCCACCAATCCTGGGACACTGCCCAAGTCCCAGGCAAGTGTTGGGACTTAACCAAGTCCCACTGTACCACAACTTGGAACCTAACACAGAGTTTAGGCACTTGTAGTTCCAGAACACAGTAAGAACCCACTCACATGTAGGAAAACAATGAGCCAATCATGCGGTAATTCATTACCTGAAGAAACCCAAGCTAACGCGATACTTATCTTTAATACCATTCCTGGTTGTAACCATCAACACTAGACATTAAGTTCATTTGTCCGCCTACACGAGCACGTGTTCTAAAGACATGGTATTATGATTTTCAATTATTAGTTTGATAAAGATAGGCATCAGTGAATTTAAAGTTACAAATTTGACCAGTAGGGCTGCTCTGATGTAAATGCATACTTCGTGGAAATGTCAAACACCCCTAGTTTCTGCATCAGAGGAGGACATGAGAGCAGGGCAGAGGAAAATTCATAGAGAAAATTCACTAATGTTTGAGACACAGAAAATCTGAGTTTGGGGCGAACACATAATAGCCATGCAATTTTAGTGCAACTTAAGGAAATCAGCAAGTGGATTCTATGAGACAATGTTGCTGTTTTATGTCTGGATAGGAGTTTGTTCCTCCTCACCTAATCCCTAGTTTAAGATGATTGGGATCCCGAATTCTAATTACTACCACACATGTTTTAAAGCCTACATCTTAAAGAAAGATAAATGGATAATAGACTCTTACTCTTCTAGAATAAACTAAATTCCAAATTCTTGAATTATTTATTGGATAGATTAAAATTACCTCAAACTATAGGCCCTGAACTCACCTAAATGCAATAAATATAAATTTATAAATTCAAATTTTACTTTCTGATATATTGATATCTAAAGTTTTCTCTACACCAAGACAAAAATATACTTCAGTCTTTGTACTTCTGAGGTAGAGGGTTTGATATATTTTAACCTAGACTTAAAGGAGAGGGTTGAGAGATAAAGATGTGCTCAGAGAAAGGCAAGGCACCTATGAACAAGGGCTGACACTTCCCCAGGAAGACTCCCAGAGACCAAGGCATGTACTCCAGTGTAGATAATGGCTCCTCGAGGGGAAGCTGTCTGATGATTCCTTATAAAATCCAGCAATCCTTGGGACTGAAGAGATATAGGTCAATGGGTAAGAGCACTTGCTGGTCTTTCAGAGGACCCAACTTTGTTTCCTAGCACCTCCAGGGCCTCTGACATTCTCTTTGGTCTTTTGCAGAAACTTGCCTTCATGTGTGCATACCCACAGGTACATCCACAATCATATACACAATTAAACATGCAAACGCCCATCTTTTAAATATGAAATGAATCAATATTACTAATTTCTCCTCCCTCACCTGATCCTGCCCCCACCCTTTTTTTTTTCTCACTAGGAAGTACAGAATCCCAAATTTCTCCATATGTCTAAATGGTACTGTGGCAATTTTCTGAAATGCTTTAAGATTGTTGACTCTGACCTAGCCTAGGCCTTTGGTGTGTTTCATTAATGACAGTTGAATCCATTAAAGACTCACAACAAGAATCTTGATGCCTGTTTCCATTGACTATATTTTGCCTTGACAGGATAGACATGGCCCAAGAATATACTCAGGAATGATGGAGTTTCGTGTTTTTATTATTTTCCTGAGTCAATATAAAATATCATCATTTCAACAGGGAAAACTAAATGTTTCCCATTTTATACTAGGTCAATCACTACTGAAATGAGATTTGTAGATTACTCCATAGAAAACTGTTGCTAGGTCTCTTAGATAGTAGTTGAAAATTGGTATCAATAATGACCATTATATAAGTAGAGTGAAGGACTTGGACTGCACTTTCAATATGGTACATACATATTGTATGTACCCTTACAAACAAAAAATGAATGAATATAGAATACATGTAGTACTGCGCTATTAACTGTCTTACGATATTTACTACTCAAGTAAAAATTATTCACAAAATACTCCTTGAAATTATGACACATGGAAGAAGAAATGTTGTCATATTCAGGACAGTGGCTCATAGGCCTAGAGTTGCCACTCTGTGTTCTGATCATGGTTCTAGGCACGCTTGCACAGGCAAGTTAAAATCACTGCTAACTCCATCAACTATAGATGAGATCCAGTCTTCACAGGAAAAAAATTTATGTGCAATTTCCTTAATTCTTACAGAAATCTCCACATCCCTGATTGTGCAAAAATGTGTCACCTTTTTATATCCCTACCTGTCACGCAATAAGTGATCAGCTACTGGTCCTATATTCCAATTGGTGAAAGGTTTTTAAAAATGTGTAGCATCTTTTTGAAGACAAAAAACAAAACAAAAAAACTATGCTCTAAGAAGACTATACCACTGTAAGGGGTAATGAGTTAGAATAATATTCTGAGAACTGTCAACCATTMCATTCCATTCAAAAGTATACACCAGCTACTAGCATATTTTTAATGCATCTAATATATTGATAAAACAAAATGACTTAAGGTTAATGTTTATTAAGGTTTTGTAGATTCTTATATCTTCTGCTAACATTTTTGACACACGGGTCTTAAGTAATTCTCCAATTCCATCTCATTTCTTCTGGCTCTCTCCTTTCTTTTGTCTTTTTCTTTCTTTCTCTCTTTTCTTTTTTTCGAGGTTAGATCACTCTATTTTCCCATCTATTATGGAGAACATTAGTCAGAAAATATAGAAACAGGAGGGGGAAAAAGGTTTTAGATTTTTTACTTTGTGGCTTTATATGCCTAAATGGWAATTGCAACTTACTGTTGCTCTGTCTGCCTGTCTGGTAGAGGGTCTAATTAAACATTCATCTGTATCTACATAATAGGGGCCCTCAGTACCCATGGGAAGTACTATTCCAATCATATATATATACTCTACATTTACCATCAATCAAGAGGAATTATAAAAGGAAAATTATTTTCCAATCTCTTACTAAAGAGCTAGCAAACCATGAAGAGCCCCATTGCCTCATTAATGTCTCTATGGTCCCCTTCCAACCATGCCCTCATCTCTCTTATTCTACTGACTAAGTCCTCCCTCTTCAAAGTCCAGGGAAGAACTGAGAATTCCTAGATAGAATTCTATACCGGTGCCAACGCTGGTCAGGCTCTGATGGCTTCAGCCTACGACTCAGCTTCCAGCTCCCGTGCTGTAGATCCCTGTTTGCATCTTTGAATACTTCCCTAACCCTCTTGGTTCCTTCCTGATAGTGCCACGTGACTTCACACCTCGCTCAACACCCTCCCACAGAACTAATGCATGTGTAAATGTTCATCTCTTCAAATAGATTAATCAGGGGCTGTGAGAAAAGTTATTTGTTTTTACATATCTTCGCGTGAAAGAAAATTTGCTTCGACATATGTTGCTGCAAAAAGTTAACTCTGGACTTTTCCAAAGATGCCATATCATTCAGCATCACAGGAAGCCGTTCCTCCGAGGCGTGACACACAGTGGACGCTCGGGGGAGTGATCATACACGGGGCCCAGAACCYCAGAGCTGGGGTCTGCTCCAGGAATAGAAACTGACACTTCAGAGGAGCTGCTTTAATCTAGGCAGTGGTTCTCATCCAGTGAGGTGTGACCACTTTGAGGGGTTGGATGCCCCTTTCACAGGGTTCGCCCAAGACCATCGGAAAACACAGACATTAACATACAATTCATAACAGGAGAAAAAAAATTACAGTTATGAGGCAGCAATGAAAACATGTTTTTATAGAGACTTTAACCATCCAGGGTAGAAAATTTTGAGAAATGCATAGCAGCTTCAAATACGGAAGGAACTGGATGGAATTGAAGTCATTCCATATCCTACAAAGAAACATTATAGAGCACACACGGATCATACTGTGTGTATTGGAAGTGAAGGTCCAAGCGGTATAAAATGAGAGAAAATAGACGTGGGAGGCGGAGGGGGGAGCACTTTAACAGTATGATGACAGACAAGGGGTGGCAGCCCTGTAGGTGAAGGGCCAAGAGGAGGAATTCCAACAGCGAGTACAGTTTCCTATTGGGATGGAGCAGAGCATAAGCACACATCTTCATAAAGGTTTGGAAGGAGTAAGCCAGATGCCAGCTCTACAGAAAATCTGGACTACGGTTTAAAGCAGGTGTTTGGACATTGTACAGTGGTCCACAAAGTAAGGCCGAAGAGTAATCCCTGGCCATGGGCCAACAGCCTCATGATGTTCAGGCCACAGGAAGGGTAAACTTGGGAGTGAAGAAGAAAGTTTGGGGGCAAGAAGGATGCCCAGATGACTGGCATGACCACCTCATCCGAGCTGTCCTTAGGGAGCCTCCGTGTATGATGTGTGTGAAGTGCAGTAAGTAAGTTAGCTTGTGATTGTCCAAGACTTTCTTTCTCTTGCTGTATGTATCCTGGAATGGCTGGGGTCACGTACATATTGGACACCTAACTTCCTGTCTTCCTCTCCTTTCCTGGTAAAATGTTATACCAACTTGAAGGGGCCATAAGATGCCCATTTTGTGGACCAAACAGTCATTGATATTTTAGGTATGTCCGTGACAGATTTCGAGGAAGGATGAGCATTTAAACTGGCAAACTGGGAAAAAACAGTGGGGGGAGGGGGGTGTTTCACTGTGCTCCATCCTATCAGCTCCTGGTCTGACCAAGCAGGAAGACAAAGGCAGTGTGAATCTGCACTCCGACTGGTGTATGTCTTCTGCTTCCCAGGCCTTTAGGCTCAGACTGCAACTCTATCCTGAGTTCTCAGACCTCCCAACCACACCACCAGTTTTACTGAGTCTCTAGCTTGTGGATGAGAAATCATGAGACTTCTCCGTCTCCACCATCATGTGCGCTAATATCCTTTGACAAATATACATATATGCATGTATATAATGTATTCTATCATGCATACCTACAACGTATATATACCATGCATTTGTGACACCATTGTCATGTCCGTTCTGTTTCTCTGAAAGCACATCTTCTGCACTGCATTTTCTCTGTGAAAGCTTAGCGATACCTGCCCTGCCCTGGGAGGGAGGAGAAACAGGGCAGGGCTCCACAGAAAGCCTATGATCCCCTAATACACTTGGACAAGACCCTTGATGCACGCACCGAGTCCCTAAGATCCTTCACCTCCTTATCTCAACCTTCCTCGCCCCATTACTAGGCTAAGTGCATGTCTGGTGCTTAATAAGCAGTGGGGGTGGGGGTCAAATCAGTCCCCACAAATGATAAAGTTGTTCTTTGCCTGGGTCGCAAGAATTTAAACGTTACCACCTTCTTCAAAAGGTGCAGGTTTTCCTTTAAATCCACATGCATTATTCATCAGCTTTAATTCTGTCATGTTGACCTAGAATTTCATGGCCCTGCAATGCTGCCGCATACCAAGCATCTTCTAGGAATAAAGGTCTGTCCTGAAGCTTCGAATAACATAGACGACGCTCCTGTGTCTCTATTTCCTGGTGCACCGTGGGACAGCACATCATAAGCCCTCCTTAAAGTCATCTCCTCTCTAGTGGAGGAAATTCGTCTGCCAGCACTGCCCTGAACACAGAGTGCATTCCTTCCCTGGAAATGCATTCTTAAATATTTAATGCAAGCACGAACGCGAAGAGCTTGTGGCAGCTGCAGGAAAAGGAGCTGATGGGAGGGGGGAAATAAACTTCATTTGAGAAGATTAAATGAGCTGAAAAAATGGCCTCAGTGGTATTCTATAACTCTATAGTAAACAAACCCTGGAGACCAAAACAAAAAACAAAAACAAAAACAAAACAAACAAACAAAAAACACATGGAATGCTTGTCCCATGCAAGAAAAGTGAACACAGGGCAGAATATTGAGGAGGTTCCAGCCTGAAGTAAAACCCAGGCTAGGACAGTGCCAACCACGGTCTACAGCCTCCCTTATAAATCAGCCCTGCCTCTAGGGAAGACAGATGGCTTAGTATCTAACACAGACATAACCACAGCCCGAGCTGAGACCTGCCAGAAGCCGGAGAATGAACAAGAGCGCCTTAGAGGAGAGATAAATTGGGCTCTCTTTAAACCCCACTGAAGCCATTCCTCTGGCAACTCCAGGTACAGCAGGGGGCACCAGCATCTTCCAACACCCAGTCTACCAGCTGTACAACGTTGGCAAGACAGCCTGTAACCACAGCCGTGCGATGGTGTGTCATTAACTCAAGCCCTCGAGCCCCCGGGTCTTCCAGACTGTGCACAGGCATGGCTGGAGTCGGCTTTTGAAGGTTCAGAGCATATCTGCATTCCAGGGCTGTGTCGGCTTTCCTCAGCACAGAAAGTACCAGACTTATTCCCTGCCAGCTTCTAAATAAATGAGGCAGGCGGGACACACAGGGTCGCAGCTGCCCAGGCTAAAGGCCCATGCGCTTCGGTTTCCAGGAAAGTCAGAATGAAATAACAGAGCCCCGAAAGCACCAGTAGCTTCTCAAAGCCAGGAAAAACCTGTGGGGTCAGGGCAGCTCAGAGGACTGATCTCAGGGACCACTTAAAGCGAGACTCTCTTGCATAAGTCATTCCTTTTTGTGTGGTTCATTTGGATTACCTTGCCTTGTGCATGTAGGACATCTCTGTACACCAAGGAAGTCCATGCTAGAAATGGCTTTGTAGAGGGTGTATTTTTTAAATTTCAAGACTTTTAGAGATAGAATAAATCTCAGATGAGATAAAAATAATGCCCTATGATAAATTGTAGAGTATCAAATAGTCCTTCAAAAGGTGTCTAGGAATCTATCACATATAGACAGACACTTTCTGATATCTCCACTCCTGGATCCAGATTTTAAACTTCATAGGTGATTCTTCATTCTGTGAGAGACTCAGTTACATTAAGTTTCATAGCTAATGTAGGAAGCTACTCACCATTATGAGAATGTTTCTCTAAGAAACCTCAGGTCCTCTACAAGTGACTTAATGAAGTACATATTCAGAGAGCAAAGCTTTTGAATAGTGAGCAGCCTATTACTTATCAATTACCATGTCATCTTATCAATTCTCATGACGAGATACATTGTGATCAACATACTGTACCAAATCTCATGTCATTTGTTATCTTGGTTTATTAGATCCTTGCATGATACTGTGGATTGAAACACACATGCCATATGGTCCCAGCTCTTAAGCAGTTTGCACCCTGAAGACACAATTATCACAGGACATGTGAAGGACTATTATACAATAAAGAAGATGTTCCTTGAGAAGTGGCATATAGGGGAATCTTTTGGGAGGATGCAGCACCACAATTTTCATGAAAGACATTCAAGTTAGATGCTGTGGTTTGAGTGTGCATGTCCTCCCTGAAGTCATATGATCATATTCTACCCATTAAGATGCTGTCACTCAGCTGGGCCGTGGTGGCACACGCCTTTAATCCCAGCACTTGGGAGGCAGAGGCAGGCAGATTTCTGAGTTCAAGGCCAGTCTGGTCTACAGAGTGAGTTCCAGGACCACCAGGGCTACACAGAGAAACCCTGTCTCAAAAAAAAAAAAAACCAAAATACAAACAAACAAACAAAAAAGATGATGTCACTCAGGTGGGAGTCTGTGGGAAACAATTAGGTTGTGGGGGCGGAGCCTCATTAATGATGCCATCATCTTTAGAATGAGGCCTCAGCAACACATTTATTATTACTGTGTGAAAATACAAAGAAAATGGTGGTCAATTACCTCCAAASATGGCCCTCACTGGTACCTCCAAGGTTGGCACTTTGGCCTTGGACTTCTCAACCCCAAGAACTATGAAGAACAAGTTGATATCACTCATAATCTGAACTTCTCCAAGAAACATTCCTGTGTGATGCTCTGCAGAAGGGCTAGTTTGTGTCGACCCTTCATAACCATTATGAACACCCATTATGTCCTGCTGTTATGGGGGTGACCCTTGACAATGCCCTGTGGCCACCTTGCCCCAAGACTCTCTCTGAGGCCAATTTGATTTACTCTCTGGACTCACCTGGAGTTCCTCTTTGGAGATCATTAAACAGAAAACATCCAGCCAAATTATATTAGTCTGAAATCAAGGACTTAGAAATACCTAGAATATTTTTGTCTTCCTGCTTCCTTGGACCTCTGAGATCAAGAAAGCTGCTGGAATTTGGAACAATGGGTGATGCTTAGGATTTTGTGAAATATTTATGTTCACTCATGAATTTGAAGGACATTTAAAAGATGAAATAGGCACGGATTCCCCGTAGCCTGTCAGTCGTGTTCCTCTCATGGTCAGGCAGCTGAGTGGGAGGGGCGGTTTGCTTTCTCCCATCATCCCCAGACAGCATACTGCAATGGGTATGGCGGAAAATCAAAAATGCAACCCGCACATCACTGCGAAGCCCAAAATGTATAAGTCAAACACTRTAAATTAGGACCTCAAGATGCACAACTGTGAGCGGAGCACAACCACACTTTCTATGGCAGTAGCTGAAGGCCAGGAGTTGGCTAATTCCGGGGCATCTTTGTTCGTGTTTCAAATGCCACCGAACATTATCATTTTCTCAGTTCATGTGATTCAAAAAGGAATCTCGAAGCTCCAATTAAGCTTGTAATGGATTTGACTACTCTGTCCCTGACTTCGCAATGTGTTGGAGTCGGGGCAAGGTGCCAGTCACCTCTTAGAATCCATTATCTCCTGGCAACGTGTAATAGAACTCTGAGCTTGCTGATTCTGACCACAGGCAAACCTCGTGTCTTAGTTTATTTATTTTTTGGTTGCTATGATAAAATACGGATAAAGAGCATCTAAAGATAGAATTAATGTGGCTTTTGCAATTCTAGGTTTTAGTCCATAAGGGCGAGGAAGACATGGCRGCAGGAGCTTCAGAGACCTGGTCATATTCACCTACTGTCGGTAATGAAGGAATGAACTAACAACATGCATGCTAGAACTCAGGTTTCCCTCTCTGTTTTAAACAATACATACTCTCCAATCTGGTAAATGGCCCTGCTCATAATTAAGCTGGTTCTTCCCACATCAACTAAGATAATCAAGATTCTTCCTAATAGGTATGCCCAAAAGCTTGACTTGTAGGCATGGAATTATAGTTAGTGCCAACCAGCCTACCTCTACCCATGGTCAACTTGCCATCCAAAAGGTCCACTTTTAATCCATACCCTCCAACCTTTGTTCCCGTAA
>BDUI01024475.1:18059-29871 GCA_002335545.1 Apodemus speciosus | reverse complement strand
CCTTTAATGTTCTTTGGCATGTCTAATCAGCTGGAAGGGATGAGACACAATCCATGTGGTGAACCCTGGGACGCTTTGGAGACAAGTTCACAGGAGTGTTTCTGTGTCTACATGCTCCAGAAGAGAATTAGAAGACAGCTGAATCCTTCAACCAGTCCACCGTGGGACTTCAATATCTGTGCGAGAGCCCCATGCCTCACCTTCAGATAAGTCGGCCTGCTGACTTCCAGTGCGGCACTGAGTGGGCTGTCCTGCGATAAACTRYGGAACCCTGATGCCTGTGCCCTTGAGGGCTAAAAATACTGGYGGGATTATAATACTGTAGATCTCAGCACCCCAAAGAACAGATGCCAGCGTGACGGACGGTAGAGAGAGGACCCGGACCCTGAGAAAGTTTGCCTCTCCTGCTGGGTGGCTGTGCTGGGTGCCGAGGGCTCACTTGCTCACTGCAAGGAAGTCATTGCTGTACTTGTCTCAGTGTTGTGACACATTTCTGACAAAATCAACTTAATGAAGGATGTATTTATTTTGCCCAGAGCCTGGGGACACAGTCCATCACAGTGGGAAAAATTATGTCAGACGGAGTTGAGGCAGCTGGCTATATATCGTGCCCACGGTCGGGAAGCAAAGAGATGAATGCTGGTGTCCCRCGTTTTTCTTCTCTTATTTAGTTTAAAGCTCCAACCCATGGGATGATAAATATCACCCACATTCAGGTGTGTCATCCCTGTTCAGTTAAAATTTCTGTCAACAGACTTCATCGATACCCAGAGGCTTGTTTCCATGGTGATCTACATCCCAACAAGGTGTCAGTCAAGATTAACCAGTCCCCTTACTCAGGGTCTTCTGTGAACAAGTCTTCCACCGGMTTCTTCACTTTGATTCCATAGCAGCCTGTCCCTCTAGCCTCTCATTTTTAAATGAGATACTGCTTCTGAAAGTTCACAGGGACAAGAGTATGTGGACATAGGGAGGGTGATTGTGGTGTCCACTCAGTGACTTGACTTTGAAATTATTCTCTTCCTAATTTGTCTAAAACTCTTCTTCTTAGTTGATTTTCTTTCAGTAGATGGTTTCATTTATCCCAGGCTAGACTTGACCTCACAACTTTCTTACCTCTGAAATGCCACACTTACTGTTGTGAGCTACGGCACCTGACTCTTTTTTCTTAGCCCAATACAAACAGTTTGGCAGTCCTAACAGCCCCTAAGGAGAAACAACTCATGTTCCCACAAATTGGTAGACGGATAGAAAAATTTCCAGCAATTTAAAATGAATGAAATCTATCATATGCACATGGATAAACCCTCAAGACATCATGGTAAGTGATGGGAACTACCAGAATAGCAATRTGGATTCCATCCATATGAACAAGCATATTGAGACAGAAAGTACATTAGGATTTTCTCAGGCCTGGGGCAAATGGAGGAGTGGTGCGTGGTAGTGAACAGAATCTCAGGGAGACTGAAAATACTTCACAAGCTTGTGGAAATAGTTACACACCCCCTGCGACATACTGGAAACCATGGGCATTCATTTAAATGGGTGAACTTTTGACACAGGAACTATTATCTCATTAAAGTCGTTAGGAAATGCTGTAAAGACACATTTTGGGCCGGGCGGTGGTGGCGCACGCCTTTAATCCCAGCACTTGGGAGGCAGAGGCAGGTGGATYTCTGAGTTSGAGGCCAGCCTGGTCTMCARAGTGAGTTCCAGGACAGCCAGAGCTACACAGAGAAACCCTGTCTCAAAAAACCAAAAAAAAAAAAAAGACACATTTTGACGCAGGGTCTCATGTAGCTCGTGTTAGCCTCAAACTTACTATATAGTTTAGGCTGGCTTTGAACTTCTAATCTTCCTGACTCTACYTTCAGAATGCTGAGGTTGTAGGTGTAGGGAACCAYYKTGCCCAGTTTTATTCGGTGTCAGGAACTGGGGCTCAGGGCTTCATGCATGTTAGAAAAATACTCTACCATTGAGCTACTTTCTTGGCCCTAAGACATTTGTTTTGATTCAGATATTGAAGCTTAAAATCAGAGAGAGTAGGGCACCATGGGCTGACAGTGGGAACGCACTGCAGTGAGCATTGTCATGCATTTGAGGGGGGACGAAGTGGAGAGGGTACTTTGTAGCAAGGTAGGCACAAGAGATGAGCGACATGAACTTTGTTATCATCCACATAGAAGACACTAAGSTCTGGATTAGTTCATTGCTAGAATAAACAAAATTAATCATTACAACTGCCCTCCCCACCAAAAAGTCCTCCCTGTTACTGTGTGGTATGTGCCAGCTGTGACGGGCATTGTGCACAAACCTTTGGGATCAGCATAAGCAATGTCTGTGTTGATATGGAGAATTAGCCATTTTCTAGATATACTGAAGAGGGGCTTCAGAAACAGTGRATAGAGATTTGTTTCTGAAGCTGTCGGGAACAACTCACCATTAAAAAGCAGCTTCCAAGTTCAGGTGGGAAATGAACCYGATCTGCTGGTGACAGSACTGTYAATACAATCACTAATTTTGTCAGGATAACAGTGCCATCAAATACTCATCCCATAGGCGCAGAAAAAAAAAAGGCACCGTAAGATGACACACAGAGCTGGTGTCCTGGGAGATTCTATTTGTGAGACAGATAATGGAGACAGAAACACAGGTGAGCTGATGTATAGCCCCCAACCCCTTTCTGGTTTTGGATCAGTAGCTAAAAGAGTTATACTCACTGTAAAGTCCATTCATTTGTTTGGCTGCATTTTGAAAAAAACAGATTTTTCTTTTCCAAAGTCAGCTTTCTGTACCCACCTGTGGGCTGTTAAGGTCTTGAGAACAGACTCTGTCATTTTGCTGTCTTGGCTTTCATAGCTATAACCCGGAGTCTGCTCAGAGAGAGKGCTGGGAGGGGGGATTTGCAGAGAGAGAGAGAGACAGTCGCCCACCGTTTTGCCCTTTGGTCATGTGGGATCCACCACAGCATACTTCCTGCATCTCAATGCAGCTGCACACTTGCTCTGAGGTAAGCAAATGCATTGGAACAATGTCCTTGCCAAATCTTAAGTCAGCTAGGTGACTACATTTTAGGTGCCAATATTCCCTGCTCTCAGTGAATCCTGTTAGCTCTCTCAACTAGCACATGTAGGAAGCCCTTGATAAGTATTTGTTGGAATTAAATGAGAGTTTGAATATACTCAAGGAGTAGGTTAATTCTTTGGCTGACCTGGATGAGGAAGAGACCTTGGATGGAATACACAAGTGGGAGAATGGGGTCTCACAACTCACARTGCTCCTGGAACCTCCCCTAAGCTCCCCTCCCTTCAGCTTTATTTGAGATGGATTCAGTATCAAGCGGAAGACAGGATTTGAGTAGAGAGAATTCTTCAATAAGAACTCCTCCCCACCCCAATTACACTTTTTTTGCTGGCTTTTGTGACTGCCTCCAAGAAGATAAATTGTATCTGGCAAGATTTTGACCTAGAGGAAGGCCACTAGAAAGAGAGAAACATTTATAGAGTAAGTTGAGAAACGAGCCACAGAGGATTCTGGAGGATAGTGTTAAAGATGGCATCCTCCWCTCCAATCAAGAWAAYGTACTCCCAGGTAACTTTATACAATTGAYGACACTCTGGTACCCACCRGCTAGAAGTGAAAAAAAATCACTGTAGTTACCCGTGGTATTAGAAGTAGATCATTCCTAGGCTGCTTGTAGATACTCAGCTCAGTAGMTGCTAACATCTGTTATGTTAAAAGGTGAGCCCACTATGATGATGACGTCCGTTGTGTTAAATGATGACCTCATGATGCAGTCGTGCACCACAGAATGTTTCTATCAGTGATGGACTGCATAGACAAYCACACGAACACATAAGAGTATGYCACCAGCTTAAGACACTGTCACCATATTAATTGGTATAAGTTCACTCTGTGATATTTGCACAGGCAGTTAACATTTTTCTCAGACCCATTCCCACTGCTAAGTGAAGCGTGACTCTATACCATCTCTAGATGACAGATAATGCTTAATGCCATCCAAATGTAATGTCAGTAGTTGCTATATTGTACAGTAGGGAGCAATGACAGAGAAGAGAGATGTCTGTGCACCTGTTCTTAAAAAAAAGATTCAAAACATTAATAAAAAATTAGAATGTCCACGTTTGTTTTCCTTCTTTCTGTATCATTTACCCCCCCTTTTTTTTTTGCTGTTTTCTGCTTGTTTCAACCTTATTTTTGCTTAATAATGTTTAAAGATTACGGTGTGTGTGTGTGTGTGTGTGTGTGTGTGTGTGTGTGTTGTGGGTTTCAGGGGCCCAAGTCTGGTTGGTTTGTCACCTTGTGCTGGCCCCTTTTTGTTAAATAATATTTTAACATTATTTTTTGCCTTGTGGAAGTAATAGTGGGGAGAGTTATTCTTAGTTAAAACAATACAGATCCAGGCAATAGAGTTGAGAAACCCTGTCTAAAACCCTTGGTCTTTGTCAGTCATCAAGTGGTGGTATCTGCAAGGTAAGACCTCACTCAGGTCGGGAGGGAAGAGCCAGCCTTCTTTGAGCTGAGGGTGACTTGGCTGCGTATCCACAACACGTTAGTGCCTCATCGTATGTCTCAAGCCTTTGTCCCTACATGCTCTTGGTGAGAGGAGAGGCAGATGATGTTTTCCCAAGGTGTGGGGGAGGGGCAAATGGAAACTAGGAAATGGCAGATTGTCAAAGAGATAGCTTTTGTTTCAATTTTCCCTCCTTTGTTTTCCCTTCAGTCCTCTGTGAATTATGGTACTTTCCCCTTTGGGTAGTTAGGGCTGTGGATCTGTACATTAGCTTGAAAAATCTCCCCCTCATCTGGAAAATGCTTCGCTGACTACCCTACTCTGGTGAGGTCCACCATCCACCTCTGGATTGCTTCCTGGGGGCCTTGGTGTTGTCTCAGGGCTGGAGTCCCAGTATGGAAGCCAGGAAGCCACACCTCCTTCTAAAGCCATCTGGGGAGACTTGGAGTTTCTGTTAGACTGCATGGGGGTTTTCCCACATGTTTGCATGTCGGTGGAAATAACACAGGGCAAGGCTTAGTGACACGGGAGTTCCAGCTATAATGCGGAACCTTGGGCACAATCAGGATTCCTACCTCCAAGTCTCAGTTTCTCTTCTGAGATGTGGAGACAGGAATGTCTACCTTATCACCTGAGAGTCCAGTAGAGAATAAATGTCACATTTCAGCTACCTGCAGAAGGTGGCACAGAACAGCGGGAGAACTGGGGAGTGGGAAGGGCCATGTGGTGTCTGAAGTGAGTCATTATGCTCTAAAAGGGACCTTGTGGGTAGCCCTGTGTCAGTCCTGGACCCAGCAGGTGTGTTGGAAATGCGGCTGCCAGAACAGCAAAGGTTATACTGGGGCAAGCCAAGTGATAATGCTCATTTGCAGGGCTGCCGCTTGGGGCAGGTTTCTTTGAGTGGGGTGGCAGGTTACTCTAATGACAGGCACTCAGTTGTGTCTATATTTTTTTCTTCCAACAGTGGTCGCTGTGCTAAAATAAATCAACATAGGTTTAAATATGTATTTATTATTATACATTTATTAATATTTACTTACATGTGTTTGAGTATATATAATACATGTGTATGTATTATGTAAGTGTATATACAATATGTGTGTGTGCGTGCTCACACACACACACACACACACACACACACACACATATGAAGAGAGAGGGCATTAGGGAAGTAGCTGGGGTATAGCCCAGCAGAGGAACATTTACCTAGCTTGAGAACAAAGCCCTGGTTTAGTCGTCAGCACTGAAGAAGAAAAGGAAAAGAGGAAGAGAGGCATGTATTAGACTTGTGGTAGTTTGAATCTACAATGAGTCTCACAGGCTCATGTGTTTGAATACCTAGCCTGCAGCTTATGGTGCTGTTCTATGAGGTTAGGGTTGGGTCACTGCAGGCCAGCCTTTGAGGGCTACAGCATGCCCCAGTTCTAATCCTGGCCTCTGCTTCTTCTTTTCCAAGACACGAGGAACTTCCACCATACTCCCATGGCTGTAAACTCTGTGGTGTCTCCTTCACACGCTTCCAGGGCTATGCATTCTTCCAGAGCCCTACTATGAAGTGAGTACTCTCCTCCTTACACCCTCAGGGCCACATACTCTGCCATGCCTTCCCTCGTGATAGACTGAAACTGACCTGAGATACAGTCTTCTCTGGTTAAGTTGTTTCTAACAGGCAATGGTGTTAATATGATCAGAAAATCCAGAATTTAAATGTTGACTTAACTAGCTCTGTGACTTTGGCTCATTGACTTACTGGCCTCAGTTTCTTCCAGTGCTAGAAGAGCATATATCTAACCTCTTCAGTCACCCAGGAGGCACATACATCACCCACTGCTTCTAGGTCCTAAACAGTATGGAATTGTAATTGGGCTTTTATATTCTCCTAGGCTGTTTTAAGGATAAGCTCAATGAAGGCGGCAATTGGGTTTGGACATGGGCATGTTCTATGAGGAACAAGGTTAAGCAAGGTTWAAAGACCCAASAGCTGAGCTGAGATAGCCTTGGGARGAGTCCTACCCCTTCTTTAAGTTTTAAGATTAATGGACATCTATGTTTCCACTCAGAATTCTCATCGGTTTGTCAGGTACAAGGCTGAGATACTAACACAGCACTTGTGAGGACGATACACATCACTGCTCAGTTGTTTCTGGAGTACATATATTTTGCTCAACCATACTACTCCCAGAGCATCTGTGGACGTGTTGAAGATGTGATACAGGCTGGGTGACGGTGCTCAGGAGCAATCCAAACATTACATGTCAAGACAGGAATGTTAGTGATGTTTTAAACGACAGTGCTACCAGAATSTGCTMGGTTCCAGCACAAGCAGGGAAAGTCTGAGAAGACAAACATTCAACTTTAAATGAAATATTCAAAATATAATTGGATGTCATCCCTTAGCAGTTAAAAATTCATCCCACAAATCAACAAATTGTATATACATATACACATGTACATTCACATACACATATGCATATATATTTATTAACACACAAGAGTTTTTCATTACATAGAGTTTTATATCCTTAGAAGCAACTGTGTCTAGATAAACCCTGGAAAATCTGGCATGGTCACTGGTGCACACCTGCAGTTCCTGCAACTTGGAAAGCTGAGGCAGGAGGATCTTGAGTTCGAGGCCAGCCAGGACTCCATGAAGTCATGCTTCCAAGACGTAAATGAATACAAGAGCAGCAAAACCATCATTGATGATGATCAATGATTTGGTGATCCTGCGGACAGCTGGGCTCCAGCACCAGCAACTCTTGCTTCAGTGTCTTTTCCAGCTTCAGCAAGCCCCACTGTCCATCTAAGTTTTCATTTCCTTATTTTCAAATGGAAAAAATTATCCTGAACTTCAAAAGCTGAAGACATAAGTAAGARATGATATAGAGGTGAGGCCAGTCCCAGCAGGGGGTCCCGTAAGCACTCAGAGCCCGGCTTGTCTGTAACTAGCCTGATTACCCATGGCAGCTAATCCAACTAACCTGGGCTCATGGGGGTTCATAGACTGAGCTGAGAAGTAGGGAGCCTGTATGGGTCTGACCTGGGCCCTCTCCATATATGTTATAGTTGTGTGGGTGGGTATTCTTGTAGGACTCCTAACAGTGGGTTGGGGACTGTCTCTACCTTTTTGGCTTGCTTTTGGGACCCCTTTCCTCCTACTGGGTTGCCTTGTCCAGTCTTAACACAAGGGGGAAGTTCTTGGTTTTACTGCAGCTTGATATATTTGGTTGATATCCCTGGGAGGCCTGCCCTTTTCTGAGGGGAAACAGGCAGAATGGATTAGGGGAGGGGAGGTGGTGGGAGAGACTGGGAGGGGGAGGAAACTGTGGTCAGGATGTAATATATGAGAGAAGAAAAAGAACAGCATGTATCTTACGCATCAGGTGTTAGGCCACCTATATAAACAATTAACCTTGGCACCACTTTGCAGATGAGAAGATTGGACTTTGAGAAGTCTGGGTCACTGAGGAGATTCAAACTGAAGTTTCGTGGTTCTATTTAAGTACATGGAGTTTGAGTAGAATCAGCCTGTTACTGAAACCTAGTGCAGCAGAGCAGTTGTTGCCTTGTCACCTTATGTGGTATGGAGGAAACATGAAAGCATGGTTGGGGATGTCACGTTTGTGGGGTGTACCCTTGGTCACTTTCCTCACCCCCCAGCTGCTCCATCAGAGATGCCTTGCCCTTAGGCCACCCTCCCCTCCATTTGGTCTCCATCCACCCCCAAATTTCCCTTTATATTGCTCAATGTTAGTCATCTGTCCAATGACCTTGGGCCCAGTCCTAAGGATGTTGTTTGGGTACATAGTGACCTTTGACCTTCCCACTACACCATTTATCTCTATATCCTTTGGTTTAACCCTTCCTGGGTCAGCCATTCTCCCTGGGTTCCTTCTCCTGTCAGCTAGGCTCTGGCCAGCTCTTCCAGACATGAGGAGATGACATGGCACTCTAGAGACAAGAAGTTAGGATTAATCCTGTGGTGGCCAGGAGCTAACTCAGGAAATAGGCTTGACACGGTGGAAAGCTTTAGGCTGTTTAATCTGCTCTTTCTATTTACCCATGCATTTAACCATCAGTCTTAACCATCAGTGGTTAAGAATGCATACTGCTCTTACAGAGGGCCCGGGTTCAGTTCTCAGCATCCACATGAAAGAATCCACTCTCTTTTCTGGAACCCACAAACCCCTGCAGGAGAAAGCATCAGATCCCTTGGAACTGGAGTTACAGATGTTTGTGAGATACCAAGCGAGAGCTGGGAATCAAACCTGAGTCTCTACAAGAACAGAGTATGTTTAACCACAGAGCCACTCCTCAGTCCTGTGTGTTTGCTTGTTTGTTTGTTTGTTTGTTTGTTTTTTAATAAACGCAGTGCTTGGGAGGTGAAGGCAGCAGGACCACAGGTTCAAGTGAACATGTACTATATGGTAAGATTGTCTCAGAAAATCAAGGGCTAACGACATAGTTGAGAGAGAACTTGCCTTAAATATGGAAGGCCTTGGAGAGGTCAGGGAATAGAAGAGTGTACATGTACATTCGAGTGAGCTGGGAAATAATACCAAAATTTGAAGAACATTTGGGTTTACAAAACTGCTAGAGTTGAGCCAGAAATGCCACTCTGAGCCTCCTGCTGGCCAAACTATTATGGAAGGTGAGGTCAATCATGGAGATCTCCTTACGGAAGGGGTGAACACATGCCTGTTTATATCAAATGCCAGGTTCCTCCCAGACGTTGGTATGAGAATGAATTTCTTTTCAGGTAGTTTTATTTAGACAGACAGTGACCTTTGAGAACATTCTAGTAAATATGGGTCTGTGTCACATTGCCTCATTTCAGTGTTGCTCAATGGGCTACATTCCATGATGGTGTCCAAGACTTTCCTCTGTCCCATAATACCATGCTCCTCAAGACCTGGGGCCCAGTTTGTCTATTCTGTTTCCTTCCACTCCCTGTTACTATCTCATTTAGAAGTTTATTCTGATAGAAATAGCTTGGGCTATATATTTTTTTCTGATATAATGCAGAAAGTTTTTTTATGACCGGAGGAGGACAGTGAGACCACACGTGCCTGCATCATAATTATCTCCTGCTCAGGGGGCAAGTGTCACTGCCATCCAAGGTTCCAGGGGCATGTCCACTGTTGAGATGTTCTGAGGTGCTGGCTACATGATAGACAGGAACAATAGAATCCAGCTGTATTTTCATAGAATGTTCTTCAGGCCAATGACACATAGTATCAGGGGTCAAAGGTGACCTGAGTAAAGTGAGGAAGGACTCACCTCAGAAAACAAGCAAAGGCATCCATTTTTTCTCAGCTTCAAGTCATTCACAAACTTCCCAAAGCCCAACTRTGAACTCATTCAGGATATATGGATCCCAGTTTAGCTTCTCCAGTTGAGTGCATGGTCCTTATAACTTGTTTTATAAGAGAACTTTCTTCTGGATGTTCCATGGTCCAAATAGTGAAGGAAACRGAATTACATCCCAGTTATGAAGTTCATACAACAAAGTTTGAGACAAGTTCAAAACTTAYGTAATTAGCATCTTGTCCCAAACATCCCACAGATGGGACAAGGTGGGATCCCTCAGCTGTAAAGAGGAAGACAGTTCTGAGGGATCTCGGGGGTGTGGGTGTCAGGTTAAGTGGATGAGGAATTAAGGAGACTGAATGATGCCACTTACACGAGGCACTTAGAGAAGTCAAATTTATGGAGTCAAAAAGTAGAAGACTGGAGAAATGATTCAGTTGGTGGACTGTTTGTCCAGCATGCATAAAGCCCTGGGTTCATTCGCCAGGACTGGGTAAACCAGGCATGGCACTTGTAATTTGAATACTTTAGAAGTGGAGACAGGAGGATCAGAAGTTCAAAGCTATCCTTGGCTACACAGACATTTCAAGGCTGGCCTGAGGGGGTCAGAGAAGTTAGCGGCTCACTAACACATTTCCACCCCGACTAACCAAACAAATCTCTAAAAACAGAAAGGAAAGAGGAAAAAAGTAGAGTATTCCCTGCTGGAGGCTGTACCAAAGGAATGAAGTATTGTTTAGTGGGTAGAATTGAGGATTTACAAGATGAGGTATAGAGATTGGTGAACATGCCAAAGTTACCAAACTGTATATTCAAAATGGTTAAGATGGCAAATTTTATATTAAATGCACCTCAATGTAATTAGCCCCTTTCCCTGCACACATAAGCCCTTAAGCTGATGGATCCTGAGGGAAGTGTGAGGTGTGGCTTCACTTAGAATGGTGGTTCTGAACCCTCCTAATGCTGCTATCCTTTAATATCGTTCTTCGTGTTGTAGTAACACCTTCCAAATAAAATTATCTTTGTTGCTACTTCATAAACATAATTTTGCTACTGTTATTATTGTACTGTAAATATCTGTTAGGTGACTCCCCACAGGTTGAGAACTACTGATTTAGATGAGGTAAATTTCTGAGCAGTCAGCTCTCTGGACAGGCTTTCTGAGCTATGATGAGCAGACAAGTGTGTAGAAGCAGCCAGGAGTGTCTTTGAAGAGGTTGGTAACA
The DNA here is from genome assembly GCA_002335545.1 of Apodemus speciosus. NCBI lineage: Eukaryota > Metazoa > Chordata > Mammalia > Rodentia > Muridae > Apodemus > Apodemus speciosus. Next base: position 18,801 of record BDUI01024475.1, on the reverse strand, counting down.
TGGCTGTGGCCATCTCTAGAGTGGTACACAACTTCTAAGAGAAATGGGGCCTCACGTGGTTCATTATGGAAGCCTCCGTTTGATAGGACTCATCTTTTTACTGCAGGAAGTAAACATGTGTTGCTAGGCTATTTCTGTCCACTGAACAAATAGAGTCATACAGTAGGTTCCAGTGTGTTCAGAAGGACTGACAATTCCACAGTAATTTGGTCCTATTTTTCTTGTCCTCTTTTACCTAAAGGAATTAGTTTGGCCATGTGAACTGGTGCAAATATGAGAGGCCAGAGGAATTTCAATTTTCTATGGGAAAATGGCAGGGTTTTACTTTTATATTTTCACTTAAATTAAAAAAAAATATGTATGGCTGGATGTTTTACCTGCATATATATGTCTTTGTGCACCACCCATGTATTTGTGCCTGGTGTCCAGGAAAGCCAGAATAGAGTGTTAGATCCTCTATTATAGATGGTAGCCAGATTTCATGTGGGTGCTGAGAATCAAATCTGTGTCCTTTGGAACAGTAGATAGTGCTCTTAACTGCTGAGCCATCTTTTCAGTCCCAAATAGTAGCTTGTAAAATCTTTCTGAAAGGAATTGAAAAACATTTACTAGCTCATATCATTCCTCTACCTATCTTCTATCTATGTATCTATCCATCCATCTATGTATCTATCATCTATCTATATATCTATCTATCTATCCTCTATCCATCTAATCATCCATGTATCTATCATGTATATAT
>BDUI01024474.1:19776-30094 GCA_002335545.1 Apodemus speciosus | reverse complement strand
TCTTGATTGTGTGAATCACATAGACACATATGAGATAAGAATCCAGGTCTCAGAAATATTTACATAAGCAAACATCAGCAAAAGAGTAAGTAGTATATTAATGCTAGTTTCACAGTGAAGAAATACCATGGAAAAGAAGAACAAATTCATTTTCTCTCTGTTTAGTTGGTAGTGAAATTACAATAAGCATGTGAAATGTATAGAAAAACAAATATAAATTCAAAGATATTTCCTTGAGAGAGGAACCTTTTGCAGCCACAGCAACAACAAACACTGGTATTTATGTTTAATTCTGGTTCTTTAATGGAGTGATGCGGAAGACATCAGTGAAGACATTGATCCCAAGGTTGAAAAGTTTCTTCACAAGGTTCTGTAAGGCATTCCGCTAACCTGATGCCACTGAGGGAATTGAATGTCCTGTACTGGGAACAGAAATAGACAATAACTTCTTTCAAGAAGCTACAGGTAAATAGCCAAAATAAATGCTTCCCTGCCCATCATGATTGGCTTGCCCTTGCAACTGGTGGATTCTGAGAGGGGAAGCAGGGTGGGGACAGCCAGGAACTGAAYATATTGCAGKCAGCAGTGAGCTCTACAGCCTTAGCCAGACAGCTCATTTAATGGTGGGAACAACACRTAGCATATTTAAACCTTCAGGGGGTYAGTAAGGACTTTCAGGSTGAGTGCACATCATTATYCARGGCTATTGTGCTGTAGAAGAATTTCAGGTGCTACTGGATATGATCTTACAAGGGGTGAGGAAGTGTAACCTGGCTACCCAGCTACTTGTCCTTCTCCAGTGTCCAAATGTGGGAATACTTGCCTACATTTACAAGTAGTTCCAGGATAAGGAAGCAGGAATCTTATTCCTACTGATCTCAGGATGAGATTTCTGGGGTTTAAACACACTTTCACTCCACCTTTCCTCTAGGAATGCTCCCCACTCTCTTCCCCATCCCACAGTTTCCTGGCCACACAATTCCTGTTTGTGATAAATGTAAATCATTAGTTAGAAAMCACTTAGAAATAAATGTAAGATAGWTTTGTTCTTTASAAATGTATTTTCTAACCAAGTAATATTTTAGTTTAACATTGAAGGAAATAGGCCTTAAATAACARAACTTGACTGRGGAGGAATCATCTATTTAAGTTTTACAAACCAATGCAGAATTACAACACAGAGTCTTTCAGACAAAACKTATTAAGATAATAAGGTGGTAATAGCAGAGTATTAAATTAAGTTGGGGCTCTCCTGGATAAAAGTCTATCAACATGCTTATTCTAATAAAGCAAGTCTTGGTTGAAATACTAGTTATAGTCTCATAGCCTACACAGGCTATTTAGCATTGGGAGTATATATTTGAGTAGATAGTTTTCAGATAGTATACAAGCTCAAACGAGGACATAACATATGGATTTATAAGCCTTTTTAAAGCTAGGATAAATAACAGAATGTTCTATTTAGTTGTCAAAGATGATGAACTGTWTGTTAGCTATATTTTATACTTTATAATTTACAAAATGGTAATAGTTGTGTTCAATTTATATTTGAAAGGAAAGAGCCTTTTAACTGGACAAAAGTGGGGGGGGGCAGAATGCGGAATTGCTGTCTATATGCAGGTTAGGACAGGCACAAGGTAAGGTGAGAGTCTGTGGCTGGGTAGTGAAAAGGAAGGCCAGATGAGAATGTTACAAAGAAAGGCAGAGAGTACAGAGAGATAGAGGAAGGGAAGGAGAGGAAGAGATAAGATGGAACCTATAGGAGAGGAAGAGGAGCCAGATCCACACAATCCTGGGAGCCTTAAGTATTGGGGATTTCTTAGATCCATGATTAAATAATAAGCAGGGTGCGTTTACCCCTTCTAGGGGTAGCATGTGTTTATATCAATTAAGTTTTGAGTTCATTGTGCCGGTGCGTTGTGGGYTGAGAATTTACTAATATTAGTCTGATTGATAAATTAAAAAAGAAATTCTCAGCAGAAAAAGAAATAAATGTAGAAGCATGAGTCTTCTTATATTGCATTGGTATTGATTAATAAATACTACGATGGGAATACATATCATAGCAACATGGTGGTAAATATTATTTGGGGTTTCTACACCACCTTTGATCACTTAGTTCCCAAATAAATGACACAAAACCTTTATTCGTAATATCCAGCATTAGAGCTGGGCAGAGATCAATCCTCTATGCTATCTTGTCTACTTCTCTGTCAAGAATTCCAAGACATACTCACCATGTGCTCACTGGTCTACTCCTTCTCCACAAGATTGGCATTCATGGCCATGCACTCACAACTCACCTACCCCATGGTGACTTCATTCTTCCCCTCTTTTCTCTCTTCATGATCTCAATCTCAGATCTAGAGCCTGGAAACAGAAGCCCGCACAACCGTTTTACAGCATTCTGGCTGTAGGCATCTTTATTCAACCAATAGTCTTAAATTAAGGAGCAAGATTTGCACAACCCAAGCTGTCATATTTGAGAATTCACTACTCTAGAGGCAACTAGACATTGGGACACAGAATTTAGATTTGCAATATATAGCAACAGACCAAACCTCACCACAGCAGAAGAGAAGACAGGATAGGTTTGCTAAATATCAATTCAGTTTATCAGGTCCTGACTTTTCAAGAGTACTCTCTCTATATACTGCAATCTGGGATTACTCTACGTTACAGGAAACATCATATAGGATTTCAAATGAAGGTATGCAGTTTTTCTAGACTTGCACAGTCTGTAAGGGAACTGGATTTGACACAGGTAAGCCACATTGCTGTGTATGCCCTACCTTACAACACAAAACAACAGGAAACATACAGCTCCTTTATTGTTATCAAGTCCTTGTGAACTTCCAAAACTTCCTCTAATAAAAGACACTACAAAACATCTATAAAACCTGGATGCTCAGAGATACTGAGATCCCAATCCAATTACCATTTTATCCCCTGGATTCCTGCTTATCTCAATAGGTTCTAGTTTGTCTTTATATTTCTCTCGTTCATATCCTGCCCTTGTTTGTTTATTATGACTGGACACAAGCTAGGGTCATTTGGGAAGAAAAGTTCTCAGTTGAGAAAATGCATCTGTAAGATTTGCAGGTAGGCAAGACTAGTACATTTTCTTCATTTCTTATTTATGCAAGAAGATTCTCCCCATTGTGGGTGATAMTATCCTAGGCAGATGGTCTTGGGTGCTTTAAGAAGCAAGATGAGCTAGCTTTAGGAGACAGCAAACCAAAAAGCAGTACTATACTATAGCCTCTCTGTCAGTTCCYGCCTCCAGGTTCTTACTGTCTTAATTCCTGCTCTGAATTCCTTTAGTGATTGATTACGATGAATTTGAACTGTAAACTCTAACAATCCCACTCTTTAAAAAGTTTCTTGTTGTTTGTTTTGGTTTTTTTTTGTCATGGTGTTGTCACACAAATGAAAACAAAATCAAGGCTTCCTCTATTTTTATTTCTGGAGTACCTGCCACATACAGTTTACTCCACGATAGTCCATTCCCAAACCTAGTTTACACTGTATGTTTAAGTACAATCCAAACTTTATATGGCTGACTGGCTTAAAAGCAACTCCTTCACTCTATACCATTACTATTGATACAGCTTCTCTACTCAAACCTTGATTTGAAGCTTTGAAGGTGGGGTATATGACAAGCTCTTCAAAAAGACAAAGAACATACTTAAAATCTTTATTATAAGATCAAGCAATAATTGGCTTTATAAACCAACTTTACCAGTATTTTACTGATTGTATAATATGTGTGTGTGTGTGTGTGTGTGTGTGTGTGTGTGTGTGTGTGTGTGTGTGTGTGTATGGTAGGTTGACTTCAGTATGTATGCCTTTATGGTATTTTCTTACATAATGTATAAGGATTGATGTGAATAAACAATATAGTATCACAAAAAGTGTTACTATATCACTGATAGYTTCTTGAAAAAAATAGCTTCTGTCTCTTCTTATCTTGGTATATTTCCTCTAGGTGAAGGCAGTAGTTYAGACAATGTGTTCTATGAAAAACCATAAAAGAATTAGCTGGTAAACATCTCACAGATTCCTAAAGATCCYAGAGAAATTGTGTAAAGAAATATTTTGATAATCAGATAGTGAATTTGGGCATACTTTGCTATATACCAATAAATAACCAATCACTAATGCAATGCCACACTGTATAAATACCAAAGGTAATAATAAGGTTCATGAACACTAAATTGGGGATAACTATAGTATCAGTTTCATTAGATTTTAGACAAAACTGAGGTTAAAATGTATATATAAAATTGAACTGGGTACTTGACATGGAATACATAAATATTGTTCCTATGGCTCCTCTGGTAGCATTAAGATTGGGCTAATAGTCTTAGTCCAAGCATGACATTTTATTTCTTTACTTTAGAGTAAAGTAGCCAGTGAAGTCTTCAGTAAGATGCTGAGTTTGCCTGCCACTCTGCATAGGGCTGAGTATATAGATCATAAACCCTATATCAGGACTCGATAGTTGGTTTTCTCTGCTTAGAGGGAGGCACTGAGAGGTGTTCAAAAGTTAATTCAGAGTAGACAAAAGTATCAGGTCCTGCAGATTAAGCRATGGCCTAAGGAATYGATAATATCACAGGTAGAGAATGAAAATCTGTTGCCTGCTTGATTCTCTGGACAATTAACCCAGGAGGATTATCGGAAAGTTAAAAGAGTCCTGGATACCTTCCCAGGATTTGATGGAGCACACAAATTGAATGGCATTTAACATATCTAATTGTTAATGAAATAGAGTATTAATTGTGGAGTGCTAATTCTTTCCCTTCAGCAAGAAAGTAGGGGCCGCTTTGACTAGAAGCATTTGCATTTCAATAAAACACTGGAGCTTGAAGGAGTTTTCTAGATGAGCTCAGCCTTCTACTTTCACAAGGCAGGAAACAGAATTAGAAAGACTGTAGGTACACAGGTATCTCTGGGCTCAGTCATTGTGAATCTGTTCTGAATACAATGTGGACAAGGAAARAAAGTGGAGCATCTTCTGCTTCTTCTTCATCTGGCACAAGCCTTTTATGTAGCCCCTTGCGTATCTGAAACAYGAAGAGCAAAGTTTCTAGGCCAGCATAGTCTACATAGTGAGATCCTGTCTCCAAWCTAACCAACAAACAAATTAAAACCAGAATAGAAAAGCAATKAAGAGAGGAAGGAAGGAAAGAACAAAGCATATAATTAGTACATATAAGTAGACATGCTGKAATTACTTGGGATTTAATCAAAGTTCTCTTTCATTGTTTTCTGAATGAGTAATTTTCAATGAGTTAAAAAGTTATGAAACATATTCTCAAGCTTCAACTTTTATGTGTAAAATAGAAATAAAAATATTTTGTTATACAGTATGAAGAGGATTGTGAACATGTTTAGCACAGAGGATGTACGCCCTGATTGCAGTTTCTAACATTATTTTACATGTGAATCTTCAGTGTTATCACCTGTATGTTAGCATGAAAGCGAAGGTGTTTTTCCTGTCAATGAGGTTCACCTGTATTGACCTATACTTAAAATAATACACTTAATTTTTTTCCTCACTGAAACAAGTCACACAGCATTGTATTAAAACTAATGACATTTGTTATCACAAACATTACCTTTGAGCATTGTGCTCTCCCAGTGACACATCTTCTTGATTACAATCCATATATTCATTTTATAAAGTAAAAGAAGATAACTCCAGAGACAATTTAGGGTGGAGTGGTAATTATTGAAAGAGGTCAACCATATCTGTTTCATATTTAACAAAGAGTTGAAGAGTGTCGATCTGGGCATATGATCCTTTAATCTGGGTCCTGCTTTCCTTAATTTGTTCTTTACTGATTAAAAGTTGTTTTTCCCTCTAAAGAGCTTTGGGTGTTTCATTTTCCTTGTTAGTGTTGTCTCATCCATGCCTGACCCTTTTGGAGGTAACTAAACCTCCATCTAGTTCACATCAAAATCAGGTAGTACTAGCTGGGTGTGGCCTGAAATTCTAGTACTTACAAAACTTGAGGAGAGAGAAATATACATTTGAATGAAGATTGGTTTATATAGTGAGATCCTGTTTTAAAAGCCAGCCCTAATCTTCTATAAAAAGTATATAAAATCTATATTAAAAATATAGTACTAATTGGTGTTCTAGAATAGTAACAGTAGAAGAGGAAAACACTCAGTGGTGGGTAAAGTCACCAAAAAAGATTTTTAAAAGTAGAAATGCAGTACAAACAGTTGACTGTAATGATTTTTAAAATAGGTTTTAAAAGGGTCGTTACAGACAGAGGGAATGAAGACAATTAAAGTAATGACTCAAATAAAGCACAAACTTGATTCTTAGAGCCCATTAGTTTTAGCTACTTGTTGTTGGGGACCCAAGGTATATGAGAAACTTTATTTATATGGTCTCAACTTTATTCATTAGACTAGGAAACTTATATTAATCTTTTATTTCCTAGTAAGGCATTAAAGCTTAAAGGACTCAACTTTTACATAGTTCTCTGATCATTTAATTGTGAAAGGGGAGTTAGGTCTTGGAACTAAACCTTACATACACAGAAAGGTTGGTTGCGAAAACTATGCAAAAATGGGATTGTGGATTACAGACAGGAATAAGCTTTATTACTTTATTAGTTTAATATAATGTTGAGTTTGTAAGAGGCAGAGCGGCCAACTTAGAATAATATATGAGCCATAGATTTTGGATACTAACTGCATAWCTCAGTCTTCCTTGGGTWTCACCTCCTCTTGTGTCATGGTAGTCAGTGTCACTCYRATTTTGATTACCTATATTTCAGAAAAGGTTCAGAGTTAYTTTAAAACTTCAGTCTTTTCACTCCAAATCGGCAATGTGTTCATGGGTACTATCAAATGTATCTTTGTTCTCATTTTTTTCAAAGTCATGGAAGTAATGAAAGGCATTTAAGAAGATGTTGAAAAATAAAATTAGACTAAGAGTGTTAAACTTCACTCTAACATTACAAGTGATAAGCGTTGAGTAGCTTCAAAAGTGCTAAATTGGAGTCCCAATTGGGTTTTAACCTACAGTGTGAAGAACTGGGACACGATTTCATTTCTTTGTACTTTCCCGCCTTTTTAGATAGTGTTCACAGCCTTGGGAGTCCTAGAATTGCTATGTAGATGAGCTAGCTTTCTACTCATAGTGATCTTCCTGYCTCTGCCTCCAAAGTATTGAGATTAAATACAAGTACCACCCAACATCAGCCCAGGTTACTCTTTCCAATCTTTCAAAGGCAGAATGTGCTTGCTCTACTTAGTCTCCTGAAGTTCTGGTTAATTGAAATTTTGTGTGACAAAATTTTCTAAACTCCTCATGCACATATAAAATCAGCAACTTTCAATTAATGCCTGTGGATGAAATCATCGCTTGTCTAGAAAACAGAGATATCCAAGGAAATATACAGTAGGATTTGCATTCTACATTGAGCCAAGAAGACTGCAATAGAAAGTGTAGAACCCTGAATGGGAGGGTGTCTGAACTGCCTCTCATTGCTTCTGCTTATGATATTAGCTATGTGACTTCAGGCAGTTATTCCTTCACTTCCCTGATCTTTAATTATCTCCCTTGCTAAATGAGGGGACTAATCTAAAATATAAAAGACAGTTTCCTAACTATGGCTACAAATTGTACTCATCTGGGCTTTGTTGGAAAGCACAGTCACAGGAGGCATCTCGAATTAATTGAAGTAATATCTCTGAGGACAATAATAGGCACTGACTCTTTTGAAACCCTCCAAGTKATTAGCAACTTAACCTTGTTTAAAAACCACTCTTCATTCTAGATGATTTTCAAGTCAGGTCTAATCTAGTACATTAAGGTAACTATTGCTAATCCAGCATGGCTAATCTACACATATTGTATAGGTAGAAAATGCTATCAAGGATTATACTTCTTCATATACAGAATACTACAGATGGAGTAGCTCAAGTATGAATTTCTCACTGTTCTAGAAATTGGAAATCTAAAATCCTTTAGTAGCAGGTTGATTTCTCTGTAGGAATGAAGAGAAGACTGATTGTAACATTCACTTAACTTATAGGCTGTCATTTGCATTTCTTGGTTTGTGAAACCATTACTCTGATCTCAGCTTTCATCTTGACATAACAGTCTCACCATGTGTGCTTATTTGTGTTGGCATTTCCCTTGTTTATAAGATGACTGCTTATACCGTTAAGTTCAGCAGAGTCAGTTTCAACATAAACACATATTATCAAAAAAAATGAACAATGAGCTTATTTCCAAATAATGTCTCAAGGTAAGGTGCTGGAGCTTAAGACTGCAAAGTGTTAATTGATTCAATCCTTAAAACAAATTCCATGTGATAGTTAATTTTTGACAATTATAGCTATCAGTTATTTGTTATGTAACAAAATACTTGACTGAGACAAAAATTTTTCAAGCCTGCAGTTCAAGAATATATTATTCCATCCTGGTGGTAAGAGTAGAGGGCCTGCTCATCATATTGCACCTGCTCTCAGAAAGCAGAGCATACACAGGAAGTGAGATAGGTTTTTGAAATCACTAGGCATGTATCCATGGACCCACTCCATTCAGCAAGATTCCATCTTTCAAAGATTTACAGGTTTCTTAAATACTTCTACCAAGTGGGGACCAGGTGTTACAACATTTGAGCCTGAAGGAGATAATTCACATAGAAATCATAATAATCAGAAAATATATGACATGTAGAATTTGACCTCCTAAGGTCTCCACCCATAGCTAACAACAGTGGGACTAGATTCTAAGTGCAGCAAACAACAGAGCAGAATACTCTATCCCTCCATCCAAGTGTCTATTACTCTATCAATCACATTCTTAGAATTCTCTTACGTTCCCCCACATATATCCTTTGATAATTCCTTCCCATGTCAAGAGACCCTGACTCCTTCACTTGCCAGGGTGGGGATTTTCCATTCAACCCCTGCCAACTGCCTCTAGTTATTAAAATGCAGCTCAGGATGTCTCACTCTGGCTGTTACATTATCATTCCTCGTTAGAGACTCCTCCAGGGCCTAAGATATCCCTGCACCGACTGCATAATTACAAAGTCAATTTCTAAACAGGCATTTGCAAATAAGTCAATTTAAATACCGAGATTTGCAAACAATAATTAAGCAGTAGCTTCTTTTTTAATATCTCTATATATAATTAATGCCTGTGGGCTTTTCATTTTACCTTGCAACTGGGTAGTTTGCAAGTGTTTGTTCAGCTAAAGTGTTCTCTGAAAGCAAATCAAAGCACAGAGTAGATTTTGCAAGTGATTGAAGGAAGAATTTTCTTTTATTTGATTCATCCTTGCTTCATCTGACTGGGCATGTTTGTCCTCATCAGTTGAGACAGTGATTAGGTATGGAAACCAAAGTAGAGTCATTTTCTATAGYAGAAACAATAAGAAATAGCAACCAAATATTCTTGTCCATGGGAAGGTAGGTAATCTTCCCCCTTAAACCTGACCAAGGCCTCAGAGCTTCTCCCTTCCCCTTTTAGTATCATTTTAATAGCTGAACTATACATCTGTAAAACTAATCTAGAGCAACCAACAGCAGGCTATTACAGTTAAGCTTTAATCTTGCTTTACTCTTGGTTTAATAATACATACACATACATATGTGCATACATGTACATGTACATGTACATGTATATGTACACCTCCCTACATTGCACTGACTGTATAATTACAAATAGTTGTACAATGTGTTGTGTTCACCTGTTTGATAATGTCAAGATTCTCTACAGTTTTTCCTTGGCTTGCCTTTCAGTCAATTTTATATTAACTTATTGGGTGCCAGAAAACAAACAAACAAACAAACAATCAAACCACAAAAGCCATCAGGAATAAGGGAGTAATGGAAATAATGCTGTTGATTTAGGGCAATTAAGCACAACTCTCTGAAATGGYTGTTTTTATGGAAGGTGTAGGCTACAAAAGRAGGAGTTGAYTGAATGTTAGAGTGGTCTGGAGATAKAAATGCTTTTCTTCTAGAAGACRATATGATTAAATAAGAGCAAGAAAGTATTAAAGGGGAGGTAGACAGGATGAACTTTTGCAGATTAGGAATATTGTGAGGGTAATGTAAAAAGAATACAGACTATAAAACAAAACATGCCTAAAGTCAGGATAGCAAATCAAGTATGATATGAGTGTAGACAGAAGCATGGGATAGAATCTATGACATCTTGCAGGTTAGGTTGAAAAAGTTTGACCTGATAGCTTAAGGGCAAAAAAGAGCTGCAGAAAAATGTAAAGAAGGAATATCTCATTTGAAATTACAGTGCCCCATCTGTGTTCTTAAA
>BDUI01024471.1:16396-31616 GCA_002335545.1 Apodemus speciosus | reverse complement strand
GAGTGCAGGACACCCCACAGGGCACAGAACCTACCCCTGTCTGGCACACAGGAACCACTGCTCTGCCTAGCTCCTGTGCACAGGTAGCTGCCTGGTGGCCTGCATCCCCAGAGATCTTAAACTCWTATCTCAGGTACCTGGGTCCGCTTGTYCCATCAGAGCAGAAGCAGAGATGGCAGCGGGGAGTGCAGGATACCCTGCAGGGCACAGAACCCACGCCTGGCTGGCACACAGGAACTGCARCTCTGCCTAGCTCCTGTGCGCAGGTCACTGCCTGGTGGCCTGCGTCCCCAGAGATCTTAAACTCGGGATATCTYKGTACCTGGGTCTGCTTGTCCCGTCAGAGCAGAAGCAGAGATGGCAGTAGGGAGTGCAGGACACCCCGCAGGGCCAGAGGTAAGTCTTTTAGGAATTTACTTATTTAGTAACCTCTGGCCATAGCCAAATGGGGTCTAGATAGTACCTAWGATGCCCTCAAAGCATCTCTTCTCTTTTCCCAATGCAATCACCCTTGACTAATTTTTAATAGTACTAATGTCTTCAGAAACCTAAACTTAGTTAGCTCCCACTTCATGAAACCTTTTAGGACTTATGTTTGATTTTTTAAAAAGTCTTTGTACTCTTATTATTGTCCATGAGTCTCCCCACACATCTACATTATGAACTAATGACAAACATACTGCAAGTTGAATTCTGAACTGGTTGGAAATTTAACCCCCCTGGTTATTTCATGTGACCTTTAAATACGTTTTTTTTTCAAAGTCTTAAGACCTAGACATAATGCAGGCTCATTATTTAACAAAAATGGACATTTATGACTTCTAGTTAATTTCCAATGGAGTTCTTTCTCTCATGTGTAACTCCATGAGCCAGGCTTCATTTCCCTGCATTTCTGTCAGTATCCTGGCTTCTGAACTCCAGTTTGGATCACCCAAGAAACTATAATTGTAGCATTCTGGGCTTTGTGTAGCCTTGATTCTTCAGCGTTTCTCAGATTTTCCCCATGCAAACCAGACCCAAAGTCATATCAACAGTCCAACTCCATTTTTATTTTCAATTGAAAAATATTTAAAAGGCCCAACCATGCTCAAATATTGATGTTTAAATTTCCCATGAAATTCAGGATAAACTCTTGACTCTAATATATTGAAGACAACCAACCAGCCAAACAAACAAAAAYACCTCAAGTTTATTTTTATTATTAAGTGTGGAGGGATGAGAACAACATAGGAAGTGACTTTTGWTCTTCAGTGGTGTGCATCCTGGAGAGTCAGCTCTCATCCTTCACCTTGGTGTTAACCTCCTTCTCTCAGTGAGCTGTCTTTCCTACCCAAAGCTTTTTTATGTACTTTCCCGATATTGTGAAAAATTATCTGAGAAAAAAAGTTGTCAGTTGGAATAAGATTTATTTTTTGTCTCATACATTTAGATATTTTAGCCTGTAGTCTTTAGCTGCATGGATTCTGTATCCACATTATATAGATATATATGGTAAGTCACGGTGTGACTTCACTTCAGGGAATACCATAAACACAGTAAAGAAGGGACAGGGGACCAGGTACAACCTTCAAAGCTACATTTCTAATTATGTACTTTGCTGATCTAGGCTGCACATCTTAAAGTTTATAGAACCTCCCAAAATAGTACTACCTGCTTGGAATTAAGTACTCAATCCATTAGTCTATGTGTATTATTCAAACTATACATTATTTACAACACTAATATTTTATTATAATGAAAGTATAATTCAGTTATAGTTTACTAAAAGAAAATGTCACTCTTTCTTGAAACCTCCYGTGGACCATGACAACACAATTTTTTTCTATTGCATATGTAGGTGGCACTTATATATTTAATTCTGTTTATGTATGTGCACATATGCATGCCATGGAATGTGTTTGGATATTGAAGACTACTGTGGGAATTGTTTTTCTCTTTTGTGTGTACTAGGTATTAGGTCAAAAGCAAAAGTGTGGACTACACTCCAAGTGGTAGTCACTGGTGATATTGTCCCAAACAGAAAGACTTTGTTTGGGATGTATTGGATAAACAAGTCTAAAGATAAGATTCTGTTTACTAGAACTGCAGATCTCGTAAGGGATTTCTGCGTAGTAGGAACCTCCCATAATCCACCCCCAAGGTCATCTACATCAGGAAAGGGCATCTATTTAGTTCAAATTCAATTCAAAAATCCACCATCAAGGGCTCTAACAGAGCCAGGTTTGGCAAAGATGGCACTGGCAGGTCTTATCCTTCCTGCTTTCATTGTCCTGTGTAACCCACAGATTATATCCCTAAACCTTCCCATCAGACTCTTCCTTATTAGGAAATTTTCTTATGCTAGACTCATTCCTGAGGCTGACTAATAAAGTCCACAAATCAAAAGCCCACTTTATTTCACATAATTAACATGCCCAATTAAATATATCATTACATTATAGTCCATTCTAACACAGGACCCTCCCCTTAAAAATTACACTAGTAAAGTCCTTTGCTGTTGTTTTTCTGCCCAAGTCAGAAAGCAGCTGCTTTTTATCTTTTTCTTGCTTAATAACAGGATCTCCTTGTGAAATAGATGCTTGGGTGTGGTTTGTGCATAATCAGGTGTCTGAAAGGGAGCTTCCAAGTGTCCTCTGGAGACTTCTTTTCCCTTGCCCTGTTGACATGTAAAATCTGCTTTCTTTTGCCACATTTTTTGACCTTCTCTCTTTAGAGGGGACATGGTCTTAACAGTCCAACAAACCTTTCTTTCTACTCATAAAGCAGTCTTTGGTTCACTGCAAGCCTATGTATACTAAGAATGAACGAAACTCCTTCGTCTTGACAAGCAAGGGCATCCTTACCTCCAGAAACAATGGCAGATTTTTATGTTAGGACATCTAAGTAATTTTCTTTTTTGTACCATCAGAAACAATTCAACTTGTTAGGCTGCTTCAATCAGGTAATATGACTGCATGTTGCCCAATAAAATATGGTGAGAAAAAGACATGCTCTTTAGAAATTTCTGGACACACCCTCTGAGAAAGCCTCTCACCTTCTATTTCCTGTGACATTAGTCATTTGTGAAGTTCACTGAATCACAGTGGACCAGTTTGAGGATATAAAGGAATCTTGAAACAAATCCCTCACTAACTATATTAGATACTTTCACACAAAACAATGGAAGGTATATTAACCCTTTGATGCTTCTCATTTATTTTACMGCAACATAGATTTCTTTATTCTAATACAATATATGATACCATTCTGCTTGTCTCCTAGAGTAGCAGTTGCAGTTTTTATGGGAGGGGGGAGAGAGTCATTTTATGTTTAATTAGCAAAATTTGCTTTAATAGACTTCATATCCAGAAAATAAAGCTTAGTTATTTCTTTCTTCCTATAACACTCATTTTTTTTCAATAATTTATATACTTGAGAGGTCCTATCTAGAATATATCTGAATTTGCAGATCAGTGCAAATCTTACTGAACATTACATAATGCAGAGGCTTGCTAGCTTTTGTGGAGATTTTAATCTGGGCAATAAAGTGATTTTTCCGTTCATATGACTATGGGTTCTGTAAAAGTACAAACAATAGTGGAAAATACTGTAAAGTCTAGACTCTTAAAAAAGACTAAGTGTACATAATTTTTGAAAAATAAAATAAGTTCTGGAATTATCTCATTTGCATCAAAAATTTATTTTAAAAGCTAGTGTTAAATTTCTAATGCACTTGCAAATATTTATGTGATTGTTAACAAGCCATATAAATACATGACTTCATATTTTCTGGCAATATTAATATATATAAATATAGGACCAAGGTTTCATAGAATGAAAATTGTGTTTCCTGAGCACATAAAATAAAGTTTATGGGATTTAATTAAAGTGGTCTATGGTCTTAGAGAGGAATACATGACTACATTCATGCCTATGCTGATGCTTTGAAAATATTCTACTTGCCTAAGCAGTCCTAAAGTTTATCACATATTCCTGTTGAAATACTCCTAGTCTTACTGCAATAAAGAAATATTTTAAATGGCTAATAAATCAGAAGAGGAGATCATATAGAATCTGTCCCAGTGGATAAATTCCAAATAATTTTCTCAGTTTTGCTTCTGTCTCAAACAGTGTCTTTGTAGGTCAGCATAGTTGGCCTGAAATTCTCTGTGCCACTGGGGATTGCCTGGCATTCACAGAATTCTTCCTTGTCCATCACCAAACTGTCTTCCATCTATTCTTCTGAACTCTAAGCGTGTATCTGATACATTTCTATTTGATAAGATCTCCAGAAAGATTTAAGGTATTTACAGCRCTTTTTAATGACCTTTACATTATTATTTCAAGATCTTAAATGTAACCAATGAAATTTGATGATGAACAGAATCCCAAGCAACAGTGAATAAAAACCTCTGTAGAATTCTGTTATTCTTTCAAATGTTACTTATTTTGTAACATTTTATTATATATAATAAAACTAAAATTTAAATGCAAATGTGGTAAGATATTTAATATATATATAGTAAACACGATGCCTCATACAATATGCAAAATCACTACTACTGTAATACAAAAAGAAAGTCAATAAAGATTTGATAAGCACATCTTCTCTAAAAGATGATGACAAAAATTGTGGGTAAAAGCATATTGTAACTAGCAGAAAGTAATTTTAGTAGTTCATTTTGATATTTAGATATGCAGTTTTAGCTAAGAGCAATTAGCAATCATAGCACTGTTATTCCTTCCATTTCTCTCACATAAAATATGAATTAAAACTATACATTTTTAATCATTATATATTAATGTAATATATAATGATTATTATATTATATATTATATATAATATATTATATTATGTTATATATTAATACATTATATTAATGTAATATATATATAAGGACTATTAGTAAACTATACAATTCCCACTTTCTTGTTCTCTTGGGCCCATGTCTCTCCTCTACTCTTCAAATCTACACCCTACTTTTAAGTTATTATTTACACATCCATACTTATTATCCATTAGGTCCTCATTCCAAGCTAGAGAGATAAGTTAGCAATAAAGTTGTTGTGATGGTTTGAATATGCTTGACCAGAGTCAGCATCACTGAAGGTGAAACCTTCAAGGAAGTGATTTCTAAAAACACAATAAACTGTGATCTAGAGTGGCCAAGACTGCCAAGGTTGACCTCATGCTGCACCAGGACTTGGTAATATGTAAGAATTAACCAGGTGGTACTGGTTTTGAGGATACAAAGGAGTCATGGACAGCAGCTGAGGTCGGCTGTGAGAACCTACAGGAGGCCATTGGCTACAGGTGCAGTGTCAGCATAGATGAAGATGCAGAACTCTCTGCTCCTCCAGCCCCGAATTTGCCTGGATTGTACCAAGCTCCTACCTTGATGATAATGGACTGAACCTCTGAAAGTATAAACCAGTATCAATTAAATACCCTTTAAGAGTTTAAGAGTTGCCTTGATCATGAAGTCTGTTCACTGCAGTAAAACCCAAACTTATTCAGAAGCTTATAACCAATCCTGGTGACCTGAGTTCAATGCTGCAGTTCAGAGCAGAAGAGAACTGTCCTCTGTCCTCCAAACATAAATGTCATGGTTGTCATGTAAACACTTACATACATATACACAAAGAAAATAAAAAGTACTATTTATTTCTAAAGAAACTACTAGAAACTACTTTTTCCTGTGTTAATATAGTTGTTTTGTAATTTTTGACAAGTTATTTTTGTAGAAACACAGAGTTAATTGATATTAAAATTATATGCTGGTTTTCCATTATATATTAATACCTAAATTCATTGATATCCTTACAGTTTAAAGTATTTTTCTTCAATATATTTACAACACAATTCTACCATTTTCCTTTTGAATAATTACATCTAAATCACTGTTATCAAATTTTAGTCTCTTAACCTTACTTCTTTTTTGCATAATTTCTCCGTATGGCTTTGTTTTAAATATTCTACCCATAGATGCTCACCTATCACTTATTTTAAATTTCAGTAACTGAAGATATATGAGTGGGTCAGTCTTGACCAATGTAGTACATGCTATCACTTAGAATAATATCGCTCTGTTTTCTTATGAAAATGCTCTTAAATGTCTGTCTCGGGTTACAAAAAACATAATCATCACATACTATTAAATGTTTTATTTACTGTACCACAAAGCCTATAAAAAATAGATGCTATACTTCCTTAGAACACATGATGGATACACAAACCTTCTCTTTTTAAATCGTGTTATTGTTAGTTTCTGTGTAGACAAGCATCTAATGTAAGTTTCTGTTGCTTTAGTTTTATATAGTCGTCAATTTTTAGGCAATAGATAGTAAAACGTTAGACATCACTGAAGATATTAGAGGTCAATAAAATATTTATATTGTAACTGCCCACAGTTACATCAAAGGGTTACCTGGAAGGGAAGCTGGGCATTTATGGGTGTAACTGCCCACAGCTACTGCGACTGGGTTCCCAGGAGAGAAGCTGGGAATAGATGGTGGTGGTGGAGGGGTGTCACTGAAAAGAATGGAGGCCAGGACAACCCAATTGCTGATCGAGGCCTCAAGTTTAATGGAGGTCTGACAATTTAAGGCTTTTGGGGCAAGTCCCCCCCCCCAGACTATGGGGTGTGTTCCAGGGAAGGGGTCGGGCTGTTCTTTGGGTGTTGGCTCCACTGCTCGGGCAGCTGGGCAGGTCACCTGCTTAATTCAGGACTTCGTAGACCTGGAGGAACAATGAATTTCACCTTTACTCTGAGTGCTCCACCATAGGTGGAGCAGGATCCTGAATAGCACAGGAATCCCCACTCAACAAAGACCGGGAGAGGACGTTCACCTTGATCAATATCGATTTCTTACCAGGTGACATGACACCACCGCAATATGGCTCTGTACCTATGGGAAGGCGGCAAAAAGAGATGGAGACCAAGATAACACCTATTCAAAGTCTCAAAGTTTAATGAAGAACTCCAATTATATAGGTAGGGGGAAAGACTGGAAGCTTCTCAGCAGAACTGGTTTAGTTGCTCCACAGGTGGCTAGTGTTTCCCAGGAAACTGCAGGTCCTTCAAGAACAATGGGCTTCACCTTGGTTTGAGCACTCCATCTTAGGTAGAGGGGATGGATAATGGCTAACACAGGAGTTCCTGCTCAAAGGCTGAGAGAGGAACTTCACATTGGTCTATGTCAAGTTCCTGCCAGGAGGCATGGCACCTCTATAAGTCTCTCTACATTATATGTTTCTTGCTACAAAGAAATGRGTGAGGCGAGGAAAGCAATCTTGCGTCAAAGATACCAGATACATAATATTTATAATTTAGCATCTTATCATTATTGACAAAAGATAAATCTGAAGAGAATATTAAGTTGTATTAGACTGCAGTCGCACAGGACCACCACTGTGGAATATATGTTTGACATCAAAAGAATCAGTAGAAATCAGAAACAGAGATTCAGAGTCCAGGCAAGATCTGCAAATACACAACTGCATGATCATTTGAAACCACATAAATTTCAGGGAGAGCAGCAAGAATTTTGAGAGTTTTATATCAGCAGAAGCTGTTCAAATTGGAATGAAAATAACTCCAATGAAGGAAGAAAAAATGTAGATCAATAGATAGAGAGCCTCAAAAAGACAGCAGAAGTTCAAAGGTTGGAACACCTTCCTTTCAGTTCAGAGGACATGTCCATTCAAAGCAAGGGATGTGAGTGAGTATAGCATAAAATGGACCAGGATTTCTCTTTCAGCTCAAAGAAGAGGTAAATACACCCTATAATTCTTAGTCAATAAGATCAAATATCAACAAGAGGGGTGTCATTCATGGTACTGGAAACTTAACCAGTACAACCATGGGTATTGGAGAAAAAAACTACAAGAACTCATTTATTAAACCAATAAAATCAGTAAAAACTGTCTATAAACATAGATAACTGTGGTCTTCACTCCTTGAAAGGAATCTTCTGTATGCAACAAATATACTACAGAAAACCACAAACAATAAAAGGACAGAGTTGTAGTGTTCAGTTCCAATGGGTATATTCAGCAGAATATTGCAGTAAGTATTATCACCATAGTGGAAAATTATTCCTGTCTAAGTAACCCGAACAGAAAAACCCCACTTTGAACTTCTTCTCAGCCAAATACATTCCAAACTATATTTGAGAAAGCCGTGCTTTTTATTATGACAATGTAAAAATCTCATTGAAGCACTGATTAAATATAATCATGTTTGTGAAGATCTAGGAAAATATAATCCATACATTTAAAACAATTGAACATAGTAGCCAGGAGCTGAAAGACAATTATCAAAAGTCAATTATTATAACCCTAATCTTCATGAGAAAAGATAAGAATATTTTGTCTAAAAACAAAAGATAAAATAATCTGAAAATTTAACTTTAAATTAAATTAATAGAGTTTGGAACATAAATTTCAGAGATTATTGCCACCCTGAGGAAAATACACTAACTAGAATGGACACTAGAATAAGAACTTTAGATATAAAGATACAGGGAATCTGCACCCTAAGCATTCTAAACTATTTAATATTAAAGTACAACACACATAAAATCATGTGTACATATATATATAATACATATATAGAAATATATATACAAAATACAGAAAATATATTTTATATGCAGCAAAAGTTTTGATATAATTGAATTTTATTTCATTCATACAACATAAGCAGTCTCTAGGAAATTTAAAATTATAAACAAGTTTTTGTGTAAGCAATCATTAAATCATTTGTGATTTGATGAGAACTATAAGCCTAAACATTCAAAAATCCATGCACTATAAATATCAGAGTCCTAAAGAAAGCTACATCATATCACATGGCTTAAAACAGACATAGAATCATGAGAATAAATGTAGTGCTGCATGTTGAGTATTGAGTATAAATAAACACCAGTCTAATCATTAGAATCAAACAGAGCGAGAAATGATGTAGCAACATTTTTAATCTACTCTAGAAAAAAAGTTATCTGTAATACCAATCATATTTTTATGCTTATTAGAAGTAATATCATCTATGCATCTTGAATCTGGAAACCTAAAGGCTGTGAAGCAATAAAAGTTTACACTAAGACAGAAGAAATGACAGAGAGGACACATATGCACATCACCTGGGGTCATAGGTGCACTAACTAAATCCACAGTCACTTCAGCTTGTATTACTGTACAGCAGGGTGTGGAAATTGTCTAATCTAAGTATGTGGTCTCAGTAGGCCAGCAGTCTCACTCAGTGTAGAGTGTGATTGCTAGGTTTTGACATACTCATCTTTTGTAAACACTTACAAATAGCTCATATCAATAAACACTCATCATACATTTGTAAATACTCATGCCTGCACACATGGTCAGAGAAGAAATGGTTCACTGTTTGACCCTGACTCACACAGAAAGCCCTTGCCAATACATCATACGTTTGAGGTCTTGTACCTGCTCATAACCTTGCCAATATCAACAATATGCATTCACCCAGGACTTCACTCATTCAGGGCTTCCTCTGCTCCCTACAGATATCTGACCAAAGAAAAGCAAAATMTATTCCACCAGCCTTACTCCTACAATCACAGGAGACAGCACTTATAGGAAACAAAATTAATGTTGTGAATTGATGGTTTAGCTTGACTTGTTATCTTCTAAATCAGAGCACATTAACTCAATGATCTGTTATGCTCACATACTTTATATGAATTCTAGGTGCTGGTAAGAGGATTTATTCAGTATGCACAGGAATTTAAATCAACTTAAAATTCCTATGTAGGTGATAGATTAGCTACTTATTTGACACTTTTGCACATGTAGTGCATGTCCATCTTGARTATGGTCACTAAGCTGGATATAATGGTGTAAATTAAGAGGTCGATGTGGCCTTTTGGCCTTAGAATATATGCTCTAATAATGAAGACAAATGACAACCTATCAATGAAAAGGAAACAATAGAGCAAATAAAACAATAAAATGCTGTAAACAAAAYGTARAGTACAATCTTGCTGACTAGAAAGTATGTCTAAAAGTGGAAAYRAGATTTTATGTTTATGAAGGAGTAAGATAGAGAAATCATGATTAAGATGCCAGTTACACCAAGTAAACAGGCCAAAATAATATTCCTGCCAGAACTTATGGAGAACATGACAAATGTGATGAACATCTTAGTCTTATGTAATCACTGTTCAGCAGCTTAATAATAATTATGTAACTAGTCTTAAGTAATTATGGATGCTAAGAGGAAATAATGGGTATGACACTAATAATAGTACACAGTACAAAATATCTACCTTGTAAACATACTATGAGGATAGTAAAGATTTTTTTCCTTTCTATTCAAGCAATTCTGATACCCTCATCCTCTTACTAAAACTTGAGTACATTGCACTAAAATTTACCTGCAGTAAAACCTTTTTAATTGGCGTGAAGCTATCTGAAAAATAGATGGCAGGTGCTACTGTACTGGTTAACAGAAAGAATGCTCATGGTGACATAGGTGTCAAAGCTGCTGTTCCAAGTGTCACCTTGTGAATAGAGTGACATTGGTGCCAATTAGGAGGAAAACACCTACAAGACAGTGAGGGCAGTGAAAATGAATATCAGCAGAAAGATAGAACATGAAACGTATTAAGAGAAGTTCGAGAGGGACAGCAAATGGGGCTTCCAGAATAGTATCGAGAAAGAATTAGCAAACTATTTCATGTACAATTACTATTGATCTTTCTAGATTAGCATAATGGACTCTACTAGCAAGGGTAGTTTAGGGGATAATAAAGTATCATATTCCTGCAATTAAATTGATAATTCTGATGGCAATTCTTCAAACACGGCTTGATAACTTAGTATTTTGTTATATTAATAGCATAGTCCTACCCTATGTGACCATCTAAACAGTTCAGAATACTTCCAAGATTATAACATATTCATAAGATCTTTCCTGTTTGCTTTCTTTGACCACAGAGCAGCAGGAAATATACTGAATCTTCAGTTGTATCATTTCTTTTCATTTGGAAGTGCAAGTTTAAAAATGCATTTCATGTCCTTTCTAAATGGTGATTTTTATTAATTTTATATCTCTTTTATTTGTTTCCTTTGCATCAATTTAATACTGCATAGTCTCTAATGAAGGGCTAATAGATTTTGATGACAAAAAATGATGGATGCAGAAACAGAAGGAATATTAAACTTTCTATTTCCAAAGGTATTTCCAACTACAATCATTTTTGACAGAAATCCATGAAGAACATAAGGTATGCATTGTTATTCCTGTTTCATAAATGAAGATGTGAATGTTGAGAATGTGATGGTGTCTGTAGAAAAAGTACACTAACATTCCTGCATTGCATATACAAAGTTACTGGACTCTATGAATCRCTCATTCTATGCTTTTCTTCATTCATTGATTTATTGTGTGTATATAATCACATATAATTAATTAAATCTAACCCCTGCTCCTTGCCTTTATTTCTATTATCTTTATCACTTGCCCTTCCCAGCTTCATGTGCTTGTGCTCTTTTTAAAAGAAACACACACACACACACACACACACACACACACACGCACAAAGGTCCTCTTAGTGTTTACTGTATGTGCAAGGATGTAGGAACATAACTGCTATTAACATAAGCAGCTTCTCAGGGGCTTGGCTTTATTCATGGAACTTTATTTACCATCATTATCTCATTCCCTACTTTCATTTCTCAGTATTATAAATAACAAGCTTGGGAACTCTTGACACTTYCCATTAATAAAAACATTGAGTCAATGTTGGCAAATAGACCTAGTGACTACTGTGTCTGACCATAACTGTTCATTATTATAACATTACTGATTCCTGAACAAATGTGTATGTGTGAATGGAGACAAACATGCATATAAAATACACATACTTACTCATTTACATACAAGTGAGAGAATACTCACTGTGGGATTTTCCCAAAGAGCACCTCCAAAGAGTCATATAGGAGTTATTTTATCAGGGAAGGACAATTATGTACTTCAACAACTCTCTTTGGCTCAGTTTTTCTCTTGTATCTGGTATAATTAAAATTTAATTATAATAAATTTTCTGCTAATTACTCATTTTTCAAAGTTCATCCAAAATATAATGATTGTATATTAATGATATCAGGAATTGGATTGCAGCTGAATTGGATATGTCATTTCTAATATATCAAAGGAAATGTATTTCCATGGGGAGATTGAAAAGCTCGTGTATAATTTGCAAAGAAGTATAAGAAATAAAGTTTTTATACTATTTATATCTTCTTTTATGTAAAATGTCTTCCTTAGAAGTAGTAGATCTTTTTCAGGTGCACAGTAAAATTTCAAACACCCATCACTGAATTAAATCAATGCCAAATGACCATATGGTTAAATGATTAACCATGGAATACTGCTTTTTAAAATTCTTTTCAGTTAGGCTACTTCAGTCCCTCACCAATCCTGGTGCATTAAGAATGTCTGACACATTAGCATATTTCATAATTGAGCTGAGAAATGATGCTACTATTAATTTGTTTTTGAAATATTAACTTTCTTTTATATAAAGTACAGTGAATAAATGTCAGAAGTATTTATGATAACACATTCTTCTATCAGGTATGCCCTTGAAATTCCAAGCTACATTAACGTGAAGATTACTGTGCCTTTGAAGAAAGTTCTCTTTGCATGAAGGAAAATTGTACTTTCAATCAGTCTATGGGGCAAACCAATATAAGCAATTAAAAATGAGTAGACAGAGAATAACTATTCTAATATAATATAGTTAATCTGGCATGCCTCTTATCAATGTAAAATAATTCAGAAGAATTTATAATTAACAATGTTATTTGTTTTCTATGAACCTCTTATACATCTATATTATACAGTGATCTTGGTATTTAATTATATATAGTAAATCCACAAGCTAATAATTCTATATAAATGTCATTTTTCACTAAAAGTTTGCCTGCTAAAAATATGCTACATTTAATAAAATCTATATAACTCTATATAACACTTCTAAATATTTAAAATAATCTTAAATTAATTCTTTTACAATATTGAAGGTAGAATAAATATTATCAGTAGGTTTTTCTATTTGCTCTCAAAAATTTCTGATGCTTATAACAGACTAGGTACTACTAAGAAATCACTGAACAATGTGTGATATAATGTTTATTATAAACAAACCTGGAGACTTGACATTGAATTTATCATATTTAATAAAAAATTAGATTAAGTAATATATAGCAAAGACTATGGCTTAATATAAAACCTGGTTCATCTACTGAGATTTTTCTGAATCTTACTTGAGTTCTGAGTACAATGCTTTCCACAATTTATGCAACTTAACATAATTTTGCATGTAAATATACATATTTCCTTAAACCCTAGACATGTCAAAAGAATCAAAGCAAAAAATATTGAAAGAAACAAACATTAAATATATTTTTATATTTGCTGTGAATCTCCTAGCAGAACACTGAGATGAGAAAATGAAGGCAACATAATATTTTTATGGTCTCTAAATATGCAATTTTAATTTTTTATTTTAATAATTAATGTATTAATATTCCTGGAATATATTGAAGGTCTTGATCATTCTAAAACATTTCTAGAAATGCTTCACTTTTTGAAAATCAATACTTCTATTTTATCAGCTCCTCCACATATATTAAATTCTTCCCATAAATAAGAAAGTACTTATTAGATTATTTTTCGGAGTGACAGATCAGTACGTAGACAGATGGTCCAATTGWTATGATGCCCTTGGAAAATGATGTTTTTACTGCAGTCTCTCTCCTGTTTTAGTACTTTTCATTTTTCCAAATGTTCATGGAGTTTCCTAATAGTCTTTCAAATGCTTAAAGAAAATTAAACATTAACATATACTGCGTATTATACATATGAATTCAGTAAAATTTGATTTACATTTGAACCATATTTGTAAACCATTTAAACCATATCTTCAAACTATATTAACAATTTCCAGGAGGTAGAATTCAAAATTATATGCGATTTGCACACCAACTTTCGTAGGTAAAATGCCTCTTCCCTCTGCCTGTCTTTCCCTGAAGCAGCTACCGTCTGCAAACCCATAAGCCTAGGTCCAGACCTGTGCCTTTCCAACATCATTTGTTTCTGAGCCACATTTGCCTGTCAGCTGGTCCTTCTTTCTTTTCCCATACACCTCCATCGCTAACATGTGGAAACACCTATGACCATTTCTATACTCATAGGCCTAGGTCCAAAGTCTTGAACACAGGCTATGTTCAAGAGCGATCTTTGAGTACTGATCTTTGATCTTTGAGTCCTTTCTCCAATCCATCCCTGAGGGAGCTGCCATCTCTATACTCAATAGGCCAGATCTATGATTTTGAAGCCATCTTTGTATCAGTAAAAGGCACCATCTACCAGGTTTAACTGGCCTAGCTCAAGTCACACAGCTCCTGCACTAGCTCAGTCTAAGGAAAGTCAGTGTATCACATCAGATACAGACCAGGATCACAGAGAATCACAAGTGAACCTGGTCAATGGACCGTGAGGGGTACATTCCAAATATATAAATCTATATTACAGGTCTACGTCTATCACTCAAGGAACGTCATGGAAAAAGAGGCATAAGGATTGTTAGAACCACCTGAATATTAGGACATCTCCTATTATACTCTCAGAAAAATGATGCATTATCCAGACCTGAACAACGCTAAGCATGCACCATCTCCACTTTCTCGGTGACACTGTTCCGCATATGCTGGTTATAATTAAAATTTTCCTCAGGCCTAGCCTCTAGTCTTTTCTGAGGTACATGAATAGCTGTCTGTTCTKTGGTAATACGCAGTACATTCATATTAGTATGCTTAGTTCGTGGTGCTTTTTAGTCCTGTTTCTCAGTACACTTCTAAAGCAATTTCCTCATTTCACTTCAGTAATTGTAGGTCATTTATTTGTTCATGCTCCAAATATCACTTCCAACTTTCATATGACTTCCTCCTGCTGTTGTTACTAGTACAAAAAAAATCACTTTTCAGAAGAATGTATTCAGGAAATTCACTTCACTGATGTGGTAGTGCTTTCACTTCAGCAGTTGGGATTCAGAAGCAGGCAGATAGATCTTGAGTTTAAGGACAGCCTTGCTACATACTGTGTTTCAGGATACCAAAGATATCTCTCTCTCTGTCTGTCTCTCTGTCTCTCTGTCTCTCTGTCTCTGTCTCTCTGTCTCTCTCTCTCTCTCTCTCTCT
>BDUI01024467.1:4941-17649 GCA_002335545.1 Apodemus speciosus | reverse complement strand
AAGAAGCCAGCAGTTCCTCAGAGCCCTTTGTCCTGCCTGTTCCCTGAGCAAAGCTGCTCAGAAAACAAATGTGTGCTCCAAAACCCAGCTGTCTTCCAAGAGCGCTGGCATTTGTGGTTTCTCTAGGAGCAACACTGAGCACCAACTGGCAAAGCCAAGGTGACTGCCCCCCCCCCCAGCCTCAAATAAGTGTACTGTGTGCGCTTATGAGAACCACAACAAATCAGGAAGAAATCCTGGTCACTGGAAAGACCCTCAACCTGCACTAAAGCAGCTGTCGGAGCACAGGGCTACAGACTCAAGTCTCTAGAAAGTCACAGCCCATACCAACAACTGCCACTCAGACCTGTCATTTAAAAAGCAACCCAGGTGCAAGTCACAGAACAAGCCTTTGTTAGAAAGGGTAAGTTGGGGTGTACTCTTAAAGGACCAGGCTCCACTTTCTCATCTCTAACCGGAACTCTCTTCTTTGCCCAGAATATCTGAGTTTATTCCAACAGCCTCAGCTCATTTTCTCAGCTAAGAATTGTTTGGTTTCTATGCAGCAGGACTACAGCAAGCATATGCACCCCGGGAGTGTGTGTGTATTTGCATATGTGTGTGTGTTTATGCGCACACATGTGTGCACATATGTATGTGCATGCTTGTAAATAGGACACAACTATATATGCCCATGAGGGTGTTTCTAAGCAGTTTTATGGAAACAATTGGGGGTGAGAGGTGAGATTTTGCCTAAGGAAACCTCCTCCTCACAGTCAAGCTCCCAGACAGACTCAACAGCCAGGTCACCATCTGGGGTCGTTGGAGATATTTGAGACATGTGATCGAAAGGCCCCTCCTCCTCCTCTGCCTCCTCCTCCTCCTCTGCCACCTCCCTGTCTCCGGAGGACACCACATTTGGGATCATGTGGACATAGGCAGCCGCGATCTCCTTGTGGAAGACCGTGTCTTGGTTGTAGGAGATGAGCTCATTACTGATGTTTACCGTCTGCACTGGGGTCCGGAAGCAGAGGTGGTTGCATCCCAGCAGCTGGGCGAACACCTTCCGGAAGTCTGCATTAAAGGCATAGATGATGGGGTTGAGAGAGGAGTTAGCCCAGCCAAACCAGACAAATATGTCGAAGGTGGTCTCACTGACACACGGGAAGCCAGTCCTCGGGCCCTGGGAATCTCCACTGCTGCAGAAAGGAACCATACAGTTCAGGATGAAGAAAGGCAGCCAGCAGCACACGAAGACCCCCATGATTACTGACAGGGTTTTGAAGACCTTGGTCTCCTTCTTGATGGATGCTCGCAGGCTGGGGTCAGGTTCGCAGGCCCCACGGCTCCGGCAACTCTGAGCATGCTCAGCTGCCCTCTCTAGGGAGGAGATCCGGCGGATCTGCACCTGTGCAATGCGGTAGATGCGCGTGTAGGTCACGATCATGATGGCCACTGGGATGTAGAAGCTAATGAGCGACGAGGAGATGGCGTAGGTTCGGTTCAGGCTGGAGTCACAATTCTCCGTTCTCCCATCTAGCTCCCAGCCTTCCTCCCAGGGTGTGTCATTGGACAGCAGGCCCTCTCGGCCCTGGGAGCCTGCCTTGTCTCTGTGCCAATTGAGTTGGACCGGGATGAAGGAGATGAGGATGGACAAGGTCCAGGCCAGGGCCACCATGACCAGGGCTACACGCTGGGTCATCTTGCGCTCGTAGCGGAAGGGTCTGGAAATAGCCCAGTAACGGTCCACACTGATGATACACAGATTCAGGATGGAGGCAGTGGAGCACATGATGTCAAAGGCCACCCAGACATTGCAGAAYGCCCCAAAGGGCCAGTACCCAGCCACCTCAGCCACGGCCTTCCAGGGCATGACCAGCAATGCCACGAAGAGATCTGAGACAGCCAGGGATACAATGAAGATATTGGTCATTTTGGCGCGCAAGTGGTGACTGCGGACGATGGCAGCACACACTAGTACGTTGCCGAACAAAGTCCAGACGATTAGGAGAGTTAGGAGGCCAGCGGTGACCACCTGCGCGGGTCCCAGTGGGGCTGCCGAGCCCCCGGGAGCRTCCACCTGCGCCAGTTGCCTCTGCAACCCCAGCCGCGCCMGGTGCACGGTGCCRTTGCGCCCAGGAGGCAGCATGTCGCGCTGGGTAGCTCGATCTCGCTGCGTGCGGTCCCAACTTCTCCCCSGCACCCCGAGGAAGGCCCCATCGGGCACCCCAGAGGGTGCTCCRGCCCCTGCAGCCTACGGTCCCGGACCCGAGGGGCGCTCACCCTGCACTGCTTGGGATCCCCGAGGGGCGCTCACCCTGCACTGCTTGGGATCCCGTAATGGTGACAGCCTTGCGCTCCTCTGATCCCCAGGATGGGACAGGAAGCGACCTGTGTCCGTGGACCGATCCTGTGTYGGCAGCGCGCCGGACGGCGGCTGCCGCTGTGTCTGGTTCTAAGTCGGAGAAACGCAGAGCGGCCGCCAACGGGGGCGGGGTCCGGAGTCGCAGGCACCAGGCGATCTCTCTAACGCGGTGGCCGCGCGCCCGCCCCTATGAGCCACGCTTCTGTGGCCGCGCGTCCTCCCACCTGCGTCCTGGAATCGTGACTCCGCYGTCTTCTTCCAACTTTAGAGGCCACACACACACACGTGTCAGAGAGTGGCCCCGGTGCCACACCGTCGCCCCAAGCCCAAGAATTGGCTTCTCCCAAACACCAGGTACCTCTCCTGGACCACCTCTGGGTGGAGAAGTGGATCGCAGAGGCCTCTAGACAAACCAGACTTGYAGGATAAGGGGGGTGGCCTTCGATGTCACAGCCTCATCACGAACCCCCTATTCTGGGTGACAGGACCCTGAATTCTCTAC
This sequence comes from Apodemus speciosus, assembly GCA_002335545.1. Lineage (NCBI taxonomy): Eukaryota > Metazoa > Chordata > Mammalia > Rodentia > Muridae > Apodemus > Apodemus speciosus. The sequence goes on along the minus strand of BDUI01024467.1, from coordinate 14,803 downwards.
TCAGCTTTTCTGGACCTTAGTTTCTTCTCCCAGAAGGAGAGACAAAAAGGTCTCTTTCCTGGATGTGCAAGGATTTGGGAGAGTCATCCAGAAGGTGATCCGGTGACAGTAGCCRCCGCTAATCCCACCTCCTCCCCTCACSCTTGAGACTGGGCCACACTCTGGCCTCCACAGGACCACCCCTCCTTCCTCTCCTTTCCTAATTTCTGACGTGCTCAATTTACAGAAAGGGCAGGAGTGAAGGGGGCTGATGATTCCGTGTGTTTCACAGAAACTAAAGCCGACAGAACCCAAACTGGAGAGGGAAAGGGGGGGGGGGCGCGGGGGGACTTAGCACACCTCTCACACATAAGTCTCTCAAGGTGTCCCTGTCTCCCTGGTGGTGCTGAGCTCAGATRAAGAGAAAGGAAGAAGCACCTGATGGTTGCTCTGCCCCTGCAGGTGTTRCCTCCTGTCCCAGCTGCTTGCCCTCCAACCCGGAAGCACTTGCGCTTTGAGCAGCTCCCGGAGCCCTTGCATCTGACCCGCAAACCACCTTTGCACCTTTAACCTTGCTCCCAGCTTTCTGCTGGGGGAGATGGACAGACCACCTGTCCCAGTGCCAGATCACAAACTGGGCAGCCCCCTCTCCTCTCTGCTGCTGGGCAGTCCCCCTCTCCTCTCTGCTGCTGGTGGCCTTGTCTCTGATTTCTTTAAGGTGTCCCCATCCCAGCCTCCAGGCGCTGACCTGCCCTGCTCACACACCCACCCCTCCACTCCACTCCAAGCAGAGTTCTCTCTCTGCTTTGTGGTTGGGTAGATTCTAGCATGGTTTCTCCTGGCTGAGAAGTTCCCAACAATTCCCCGTGAGGCTGGGCCTTTGGCCAGGTACACAGGATCGCTCATTACCTTGTGCTTGCTTGTCTCTGCCTATGGCTACTGTTGCTTCTCCTGAGGTTCCTCCAATCTTGACCTGTTCGAGAAGGCAACAGTACCACTCAAAAAAAAATCTCAGGCACCACAAAACACAGATGGGTCAGATGGTGATTTCAAACCTGAGCTGGCCTCTATCCCAACCATGACATCCTGGAGAGCAGCCCCTCATGATGCTGGAAAAGAACTATGTTAGAAATAGGCTCAAAGTCTAGCCATTTATTGAGCAACTACTAGATATGAGGTTCTAGTATAGACACACGGATAGACAGACAGATGGATGAGATACATCCATAAAACTGATAYCTATGAATTTTCATGCTTACGCTATGGTATATGTTCAATAAACAAATACATATTTGTTCTCAGATGCTTTAGAAATCTGCAGCTCCACCCCTCAACACCCAGGCACATGCATTGTCACAGGAGGAGGGGGTTTGCACAGGGAAGCAAGACAGAACCAGATCAACAATGGGCTCTGTTTCTCAGTGTCCACAAAACTGCTGTTCATGTCAGGGGCACAGCTACAACCTACAGATCTTGTTTAGGCCTCRGGGACACAGGGYGAATCACAGACATGCTCCTTCCCATCTGGGCCWTGGCTTCTAAGAAGAGGTTTGGGCTGAGGGCACCATCTCCATGATAGAGTATGGTCTTAGCATGCATGAGGCCCTGGCTTCAATCCCCAGCACCAAAAACAAAAATAGTTATAACAATTTAATTTCAAACTAAGGCAGTTTTGTTTTGTGCTAAGTGTTACCAAGGAAGCAAACTGGAGAGTATCTAAACTGAAGGGACAAGCTGCTTCAAAAATGACAGGAAAGCTTCTCGTGAATCAGAAAGATAAGAGAGATTTAGTGAAGTAAATCACTCTCGAAGAGAAGACAGGCTGATACAAAGGCCCAGAGGCAGAATGAGCTTGCCTGAGAAGAAGCACAACGGCCAACAGGGCTCTCACAGCACAGTTTCCAGGGGAAAGCAAAGGTGCGAGACTGCGAAGGGGGTGAGCCCCGTTGCCATGGTGAAGACACTGAACCTCGTTCTAAGTACCAGATGACTGCAGTTTAAATCTCCAACCCTCCCTTTTAAAAACCATCATCGTTACTTTGGATGTGCATGGCCATCTCTGCAACATTCATGGCAGTCCCCATCACCCTTCTCATGAGCGTCAGCTCCAGTTGTCCTTGGACAGACATCATGGGGCTCCCTAACAGCAGCGATGGCACTGGACTCCCTTGCTGCTAGGTGGAGWYTGTGTGCTGAGTTCTACCCAACTGTATGCGGCAAGGTCTTGAGCAGGTATGCAGCTAGACTTAGGTCTGACCTTGACTCGGTTCTACTTCTCTAGGGGCGTCCTGCCCACCATCAGGAGAAGTGTGAGCCATGAGGAGAGGCTGCAGGAAGGTCCCCTGGACTCCAGGACAACTGAATTCTCAAGAACACAGCCAGCACTAACTGCAAGCTGAGGATGGGCTGGCTCAGAAGTTCTAGCCTGTTTTAGCCATAGTCACCTCGGATTGAGGCTGGTTGTCATGATCTTGGAAGCACCCCTTGTCAGGCAGAATTTTCCAGCATCAGTGATGGGAAGATATAGAAATGGCCCCACAAACAGTGTCATAAGGACTGCTTGTTGGCCCAGCATACAAACGATGCAGAGACAAGCTGAAAGTCCTTCTGCTAAGAAGCTAGGCTGATTGGGTTACCTCACTCAGGATGGCACTTTCTAGTTCCATCCATTTGCCTAAGAATTTCATGAATTCACTGTTTTTAATAGCTGAATAGTACTCCATTGTGTATATATATACCACACTTTCTGTATCCATTCCTCTGTTGAAGGACATCTGGGTTCTTTCCAGCTTCTGGCTATTATAAATAAGGCTGCTATGAACATAGTGGAGCATGTNTGTTGAAGGACATCTGGGTTCTTTCCAGCTTCTGGCTATTATAAATAAGGCTGCTATGAACATAGTGGAGCATGTGTCCTTATTACATGTTGGAGTATCTTCTGGGTATATGCCCAGGAGTGGTATAGCTGGGTCCTCAGGTCCAATAATCTGAGGAACCACCAAACTGATTTCCAGGGTGGTTTTACCAGCTTCCAATCCCACTAGCAATGGAGAAGTGTTTCTCTTTCTCCACATCCTCTCCAGCATCTGCTGTCCCCTGAATTTTTCATCTTAGCCATTCTGACAGGTGTGAGGTAGAATCTCAGGGTTGTTTTGATTTGCATTTCCCTGATAACTAAGGATACTGAACATTTCTTTAGGTGCTTAAGAGCCATTTGCGTTTCCTCAGTTGAAGATTCCCTGTTTAGCTCTGTACCCTATTTTTAATAGGGTTATTTGACACTCCAAAGTCTAATTCAAATAACTTCTTGAGTTCTTTGAATACATTGGATATTAGCCCTCTATCAGATGTAGGATTGGTAAAGATCTTTTCCCAATCTGTTGGTTGCCATTTTGTCCTATTGACAGTCACAAAAGAACACATATGGTATGCACTCACTGATAGGTGGATATTAGCCCAAAAGCTCAAAATAAATATGTTACAATTCACAGACACAGGAAGCTCAAGAAGAAGGAAGACCAAAGTGGGGGTGCTTTGGTCCCTCGGAGAAAGGGAACAAAATATTCACAGGAACAACCATGAAGACAAAGTGTGGAGCAGAGACTGAAGGAAAGGCCACTCAGAGACTCTCCTACCTGGGGATTCATCCTATAAACAGTCACCAAACCCCAAAACTACTATGGATGACAAGAAGTGCTTACCGAAAGGAGCCTGTTACGGTTGTCTTTTGGAGGGGCCCTGCCAGAGACTTACAGATACAGATGCAAATAGTAGCAGTCAACCAGCCAACCATTGGACTGAGCTTGGGGTACACAATGGAGGAGTTAGAGGGTAGACTGGAGGAGCTGGGGGGGGGGAGGTTTACAGCCCCATGGGAAGAACAACCATGTCAGCCACCCAGATGCCCCAGGGCTCCCAGGGACTAAGCCATCAACCAAGGGATACACATGGCTCCAGCCAAAAGAGTGGCAGAGGAATACCTTGTTGGGCATCAGTGGGAGGAGAGGTCCTTGGTCCTGTGAAGGCTCAATAGAGGCCCCAGTGTGGGGAAATGGAGTGGGGGGTCTTGGGAGTGGGATGGGTGGAGGAGCATGTTCTTAGAGGCAGGGGGTGGGAGGATGGGTTGGGGGTTTCCGGGGAGGGAGAAACCAGGAAGGGGTATAACATTTGAAATGTAAATGAAGAATGTATTCAATAAAAAAGAAGAAGCTAGGCTGAGGACCAGGGCAAGACTTGCCTCTATGGACAGTCTTTTTCCTTGTTTGCAGTAGAAGACAATGACATTCAGGCAGAGAACAGAGCAAAGCAGAGACAGGGGCAGACCAGGTATGGGGGGAAGAGAGAGAGTCAGAGAGAGACAGAGAGGCAGAGAGAAAGACAGAGAATAGAGAAACAGAAAGACAGAGACAAGGACAGATGCAGAGAGAAAAGGCAGAGAGAGAGATAGAAGAGAGGAGAGAGGAAGAAAAGAGAGACTATTTTGCAATTCAGTCATACCCCTGGTCTTTGCAGTTACAAAAGCCAATAAATCACTTTTGGCTGAAAGGCGTTTTTAGAGGTTCAGATGCCACCTGCCATCCAAAAGCTCACCCAAGCGAGGAACAAAGAGTGCTCAGGGCACGAGAACAAGAGGTTGACTGACTGCCTGTTAGGCTGGCAGGGTGGGCTGAGCTGACAGGAAGGGGCAGCACAGCTGGAGGGCAGGTGGAATTCACCCGCATTTAAGCACTAGGGCATGCCTTGCAGAGGGATCAGTATATGCAAAGGCTCAGAGGCATGAGTGTGGAAAAGATTTCTAAAACTCTCACTGTATACTCTGGTATCCAGAAGATATCTCCGCTTGCTCTCTGTGGTGGAGACTTTATTCACGGGCTCAGAGCATATAACCCGGGAGGCATGGTGTGCATTTCTGCAGGCATCTCCAGGCGCAATGGTTGGTGCCTGCTCTGGTTGATCAGTGGTTTGATTGGAGAGGTGGCTTGTTTGTCACAGCACTTGCCTAGCATGCATGAAGCGCCGGCTCCATTCCCAGCACCGCTTAAGTGGATAAGGTGATGCATGCCTGTAATCCCAGCAGGCAGGAGTGAAGGCAGGAGAATCAGAAGTTGTGATGGTTGAGTAAGAATGGTCCCTATAAGATCATGTATTTGCACCGGTCCCCAGCCGCTGGGGCTGCTGGTGGGGCAGGACTAAGGAAGTATGGCTTCCCTGGAAGAAGTGTGCCATTGGGGGCAGGATTTGAGAATTTGAAGACTGGTGCTATTTCCAGTTCATCTCTCTGCTTCGTGTTTGAGGATCAAGATGTGAGCCTTCAACACCTGACTCTTGCCACCATGTCTGCTAATTTCTGCCCCAGTTGTCTCATCGCTCTTGCACCCTAACCCCAAACAAGCCCTTTCTCCTCTAAGTTGCCTCAGTCACATTTTATCACAGACGTTCAACGTCATTCTTGCCTTCATCATGAGTTTGAGGCCACAACGGGTGTCTTGAGACCCTGACTTCAAAAGGGGCAGAGAGTGCATGCATGGCTGCCTCCGTTTCTCACCTGACTCTTTCTCACCAGAGTTTAGGGGGAAAAAGCTGAAAACCAGAGACCTCTTTAAGTCTTAGGAGCCAGCCTCATTAGGACTATCAGGGCTGGTTCCAAACAGCTCAATGTCTATAAGCCCTTCCATTTATCCACCCAGAGCCTTGGTCTTGGTCTGGGTCAGAGGCTCGTGTGGGAAATGATTCTCTCCTGGGCTGGATCCTGCAGAACTGCACACTCAGGACATTGGCTGGGCATCCAAGCATAAGGTGGTCTCCCCACTCAAATCACCGGGGAATCCATTGATCCTTCTTCTGATAAAGAAGTATCTTAAGTGGATTTATTTCACTGATATATAGATCATGAGTCAACATTGACAGGACAAAGAGAGTAGGGTTCACCCCTGAGGACTCAGTCCCCAGCCCCTCAACTCACCCAGCTTGAAACACCGGAGCCTGTTCTGAAAAGAAGAGAGAAGCCTTCTGCATTGCCACAAACCTGGCTCCTTTGTCTTCTGACAAGGGCAGGCCACATCTGGCTTATCCTAGTTCAGAGGCAAGGAGAGTCCTGGAAATTTCATATGGCTTTGCAGAGTATGGCTTTTCACATAGTCAGTGCTACAGCCCATCCTATTTCCCTTGCTTCGTGTTCCTGTCCTATACAAATATTGTACAATCTCCCTTTGGGGACTTGGTTCAAATCCCAAACGGGCCACTCCCCTGTTGGCTCAAAAAAAAAAAAAAATAAAGCTTTCACTTGTAAGCTTCTGTATCTGAAGTGAGTTTTCTCAGCTTCTACCCTGGACCCAACAAAAGAAATTTGCTGCATTCACAAGGCAGCATGGTGTAGAAGGGAGCCCAGGTTTGTAAGACCTTCTGAGGTACAACCTCTTCTTTTAAATTACCTGACTTGAAACTGTGAACAAGCTACTGACCTCTCAGAGCCTCTGTTGTCTCATCTTTATTTAAATGGGAACAATCCATTACTATGCCATGCCTAGGAGGCATGGGCAAAACAAGAAGCTATCCTTAGGAAGTGGCAAGTGTCTAATTCAGTCAAGTTTTGCTACAATAATGCTATATAACACACTGACCCTGGATCTTGACAGTTGGAAATCCACAAGCTGTATTTCCTGCTAATGATTTGCAGCCAGTGGGAGAAGCTTTACCTCAACAAGGGGTCAGGTTCTGTTAGCTCTGTATGTCTTTTCCTTCTGGGACAGTAGCTTCCTCGTGTTTGCTTTTTCTTGGTGCAGGGGCTTACATCAAGCCCATCCTGACCCCACATTCACTTAGAGCTGTGGATGGAACGGTGGGCCAGTGTTTATCCATACGTGGTCCATAACACGTAGAATCCAAAGTTGATTCACTACTCCACCGTGGTTGACACCAGACCCTTGCACCCATCTCCTCCGTCGTTTTCTCTTTTGGGTCCTGGATGCATTTGTTGTCACCATTGCCCAGCATCTGCTGTGGATAAATGCCTCCCATCCACTCTGTTCTCTCCCACTATGACATTTCTCAAAAGCATGTGACTTTCTTCACACTCCCATCATTCCTTGGGACCCTGTTAGTTATCATCAGCTTAATCAATAAGATGTACTCATTAACCCCACGCATCTTAACCACCAGTCACATCCCGTTTTCCCAGCCGTGGCTCTGACCACACAAGCTCCCCCAATCACCGCAGTGGCCCCCTCTTTTTTCAGCCTACTTATTTTGAGTCCTGGACTCTACCCTTGCCCTTGTCCCTAACTGAAATGTTCTGCCCTCTTTTTCCTGAATGGAGAGAAACTTATATTGTCCTTAAACCCTGTACCTATGCCCAGTCCTTCCCTAGGCAGACAGCCGCCATCTTTGCACTCTGGCGGCACACAAGCCACCACTGTGCTGTGATGAGTCCCTGAATGCATCGGCGCCATACCCACATGGGTTACCAATGGGGAGATGCTGACACTTGCCTCTACGATCTGTGTAAGGCAAGGGCGCCCATGCTCACCATCGCCATTCGACACTCCCACTCCTGTTCAAAATAAAGCTTGAATGACCACCAACAGCAATTACGTATGAAAAAGAAACAAGTATACCCAAGCTGGAAAGGAAGAAGTAAAACTATTTCTATTCGTATATAACATGGTCTGATTGGGGAAGAGCCCAAAGACTTCAACAACAACAATAAACAAACCAAAAAAAAAAAACCAAACAAAACATAAAAAAACAAAAACTAAAACAAAACAACAACAATCCGCCATGAGCGCTAACAAATGAACCAAGTAAAGATGTAAGCTATGACATCGATGTGCAAAAATCCAGTGGCATCTTCTTATTGAGTAACTACCTACCCAAAAAAGAAATCTTTACCATGCCACAAGAGGAATAAATTTAATGAAGAAAGTGAGAGAACCCCATGCCCAAACTGTAAGCTGTTGATGAAGTTGAAGAGACCACAGTGTGATGGGTAGTATTAGTTGGCATAACCTAGCACCCCTGAAAGGAGAGTCTCAATAAAAAATTGCCTAGATGGGGTTGATTTTGTTTTTAGCATATCTGCAGGGATTGTCTTGATTATATAAATTGAAGTAAAAAGATCCAGCCACTGTAGGTGGCACCATTCCCTAGGCAAAGTTCCTGGGCTTGAATGTGTTTATTTTTTCTTGGGTGTCACTAGTGGTTTCAAGTCCCTGCTTTGATTTTCTGAAATGGAATTGGAAGCCAAACAAAGCCTTCCTCCCTAATAGTTTCTTCTGTTAAGGTGTTTTATCACTGAAGAGAGCTGAAACTAGGACACACAATTACTTGAGAGGTACTCTATAATCATGGATAGAAGAATTAGCATTCACCAAAATGAATATATAACTCAAAACAACCCACAAATTCAGATCAATACCCATCTAAATGTCACTGGCACTTCTCATGAAATAGGAAAAGGGACTGTAAAACCCATATGAAAGCCAAAAAGGCTTCAAACCGCCCAGGCAATTCTCAGGAAGGAAAAAAAATGGTGAAAGTATCTATCTTAGTTAGTGTTCTTTTGCTGTGAAGAGATACCATTGTCAAGGCAATGCTTATAAAACATTTAGTCCATTCTCATCCAACCATCACAGTACCTCCCATCACTGGGCTGTAATCGAATTCCCCAAATGCACCAGTCCTGTACCCAAAGACGGCGTCATCAGTGCGGGGAAGTGCAGAACACTTTCACACTCCTGACTTAAGACACTCATGACTCATGGAGAGCATGTGCTCATTAAGTTCAAGGCCCTGGGTCCTATCACCAGTGTCCGTTAAACAAAAACAAAATAAGTCCATTAAACAGAACTATACCACAAAGCCATAACAGTGGACCCAGTGGACTACCGGTTGAGAAACTGAAGCGTAGGCCCGTGGACCAGAACAGAAATCCCGGAAAGAAACTCAAACTCATTCTTAGCAAGGATACCAAGAAGACGCCCAGGAAAAGGATGGCCTTGTGGGCAAATGATGAAGGAGAAACAGGATTCCCGCATGCTGAMAAAYGAAACGAAAAATCAACTCAGACTTGTAGAAAAGAACWGARGGGAGGRCTGTGTGGCCAGGAACTCAGTGTGTAGAACRKGCTGGCTTTGAAGGCACAGAGATGTACCTGTCTCTGACTCCAGAGRGCCAGGACCAGAAGTATGTGCCACCACATCTGGCTGGCCATGACTTCTTATACACCACACCCATGCCACAAAGACAAAGCATTGRCACACCAACAGAGACTAAGTCACGAGATTTAAAGAACTAGACGTTGGGGGAAGGAATATTTGCAAATCAAATCTGGTAAGAGTTAACAGCCAAGATTTAAAGCCATTTCCTATGACCCACTGGGGTCGGGTGAGGGGAACTCATCAATTTTAAAAGGCCAAAGGACTTGAACAGACTTTTACCAGTTCTCAAAAGGACAAGACGTCAAAGAATTGCTGTGTTGGTGAGGGTATGAGCCAGGGCAGCCTGAGGCSCYGTGCGTGGGMGATTAGCAGGGAAGCCATAACAGAAGGAAGCGTGGGAGGCAGAAGCAGCGTACAGCAGCCACAGCTCTGGGGCTTCGCCGCCCGGAGGGAGGGAGACCTGAGAGCACGAGGGTGACTGTCAATTTGGCTATGGGCACATCGAGTTTAAGGCCCTCCAAGTAGTCTGGTGGCACGGGCCAGCCTGAAGCTGGGAGCAAATCTAGGGCTTGACAATGTCCCGATGCTAAGTGAGCCTTTGTTCCCGAGCTGGACCACCCAGGAGAACAAAGTGAGGAGCCAGGAGGCCCTTTAGACCACCAAAGACCTTCAAAGGGGCAGAAAGCTGGGCGAGCCCACATGCACAATTCGAAGACGTGCCGGAGGGG
>BDUI01024460.1:0-10701 GCA_002335545.1 Apodemus speciosus | reverse complement strand
GATATCTCTTGTGTGACCCCTGTGCAAAAGTCATTCAACCCCCAAAGGGATCATGACTCGCAGACTGAGAACCCTGGAACAACATTCCAGAAGTGGCTTTCTTAAAAGAGTTGTTACTCCACTTCCAGACAGTCTGGACCCAGGCCCCAGGACCACACATCATCTTAGGCCCAACCACAGGAAAAAAAGGCAGCTGCTGGTGGTAGACCAGATATCCCATGCCGGGCTTTAAAGCCCAGCATGAACCAGCAATTGCACACTCCACACCCTCGCCTTGCTCCCACCTCCTAAGGTGATTCTGAAATCAAGTTGTCCACAAGCACAGCCAAGTGGGGAAATGAGAACCATGCGGAGGGCGGAGCCTGGCTGCAGCTGGGCCTGAGTGATGCAAGGCAGAACCCGAGGGTGGAGGGAGCAATGCTGAAGAACCAGCCTGCTGTCCTCCCAGGCAGCAGAAGGGCCAGCCTTGCTCTGAATCATCCCCATTCTAGCGGATAATAACCAGGGCGAGCCCAGGCCCTCAAGTTATTCAAATCTCCACAAAAACAGCAAATGCATTGGCTCCCTTGCTGGAGAGTCAGCTGAGACCAAATGCCGAAATGTCCATCCACTACACACTCTCCATGCCCCCGCACCCTCCTGACACAGAGGCCTCCCTCCCTCCCTCCCTCCCTCCCTCACACTGCTTTTGAGACAGCCTGGCTGTTCTCTCTGGAGTTTTCCTTGACTGCGTGACCTGGAATCTGCACCTCTGATGAGTGAGCCCGAAGTTCTGATGGCATGAAAGAACCCAGGATTTCAGTCAAAGAAATGGGTGCCCATCATGCCCCGCCACTGACTGCCAAGGAAATCTACAAGTATTAGGTACTTTTCTCAGCACTGTGCCAAAATACCTAACGAGAAACAACCTAAGGGAGATGGGGAAGATGACTTGGTGGGTGAAGTGGCATTGTGCAAGCCTCCAGGACCCATAATTACATAGGGAGGGTGGGAGGCAGGGATGTGTAACCCTAGTGGTGGGGGATAGGGGTGAGGGATGAGGGATGGGGGATGGGGGTGAGGGATGGGGGTGGAAATGTGAAAACAGGCAAATCCCTTGAGTTCACTGGTGGGCCAGCCAGCCCAGTCAAATCAAAAGAGCTGCTCCAGGTCCATCCAGTGAGAGAAGGTAGAGAGCAAGAGAAGACGACACAGGATATCAACCTCCGGGCTACCCACATACACATGCACACACACAATTAAGGGGTATTTATTTGGGCTCATGGTTTGACAGGATTCCATCCAGCATGGCTGGAGTAGGCACGGTAGCAGGCAGCTCCCTGGGAGTGGGAATGAGTGGAGCACCCCTTACTTACTCTTCACGTCCTCATATCTCTACGGAAGGTAGAGAGAGGAACAGAGGCAAGACAGAGCTGGGCTATCACCCTCGAGACCCAACTCCAGCAGCGCGCTTCCTCCAGCGAGGCCTCCCACCTCCTCGCAGTGAGGTTGACAACCCCCGAGACACCTGGAGATCAGGTGCTCAAAGACAGGAGGGACGCCTCTCAGAATCTGAGCACAGGTTACCAATACATGCGACAGAGTGGGCTGTGGTTTTCCTACTCATGGTATAGTGGCACCCAGAGGTGCTAATAGATCATGTGAGAGAGAGGTCAAGGTCCAGGTTGTCCAGGATCATGGTAAGGACTCAAGCATTCTTTCATGCTTTGACTGAGGAGGTTCTTACCATTGTGTGCCTCTTTTCTTGCAGAAGATTTACACTGGAAGTAACTGAGATGAAATCAAGGTTGCCTCTATGTCAGCGCCAATCTCACGAATCTACTTACRTCTTGGTGCTATGTGCTATTTCCGTGTGGTACACAGTCTGGCTTCCCCACCTCCCTGTTCCAATCCTGCCTGAAGGGTGCTCCCCACGGTAAACCCCACTTTCCTGCTATCCCATGGAGTCTGCCCGCCCAGCCACCTTCTCTAGGAAAATGTATTGTGGTGAGGGAACCCGATTAATTCCAGATGTTCTCTGGTCTCCTGTTCCCTCCGGATTCCCCTCAGAATATGGGAACTCCTCTGGCTTTGCCTGAGACACCGCAATCAAGCATAAACCTGGTTTTCCTGGGCCATGTCCACATGTGTGCAGAGGCGCAGAGCAGAGGGGGGACCACGCCAGGACTTCACATGTACTCTGGGGAGCACTCACACACAGAAACTACGGAAATGGCATCAGTTGGCGAAAGTCCTACAGAGACAGAATCTACTAAGTACCCCATGTATTTCTCTTTAGTTATTTTCCTGACTACAACATAGGAGGCTATAGTGAGAAATCTCCTCTGAGAATCTGGACATAAAATTGCCCTTGGAAAATTAAATTTTGGAAATCAACCCATAATGAATCCAATTAAGACAAGTTAAGCCACCATAAAGAGACAGATTAGCTCCCAGGCCTGCAAGGCATGAGAGTAATCAGATCAAGTATTTCACAAACCATAGAAAGAAAGAGCATAAGAATGTGGTAATCAGCTGGGGAAGGGGGTGTTCCTGTCACCTGTCAGCCACCGGACCTTAGAAAATAAGATCTGAAGCCAGGCATGGTGGCTCGTGTCTATAATCCCAGCGCTTGGGAAGGCTGAGGAGAACAGAATGTGAACTCTAGATAATTTTAGGCTATATAAGGAAACCTTGTCTCTTTAGGGAGGGAGGGGGACTTAGGGAGGGAGGAGGACTTAGGGAGGGAGGAGGACTTAGGGAGGGAGGAAGTGGGGAAGGAGGGAGAGAAGAGGGAAGGAAGAAGGGAGAGGGAAGAAAGAAGGAGGGGAGGGTGAGAGGAAGGGGGAAGGAAGGAGGGGGAGAGAAGGAATAAAGGAGGTAGGGAGGAAGAAGGAGGGGAGGGAGGAGGGAAGGGAGGAGGGGAAGGAGGAAAAGAGAGAGGAGGGGAGGGAGGGAGGATGGGAGGGAGGAGGAAGAGACAGAAGGAGAAGATAGGGAAGAGGAAGGGAAGGAGGAAGGGAAGGAGGAAGGGAGAAAAGGAAGGAAGAAGGAGGGGAGGGAGGGGAGAAAAGGAAGAGGAAGTAGGAAGGAAGGGAGGAAGGGGGAAAGAGGGAAGAAGGGAGGAAGAGGGAAGGGAGGGAAAAAGGGAGAAGGAGGGAGATACAACAGAAAGCAGGGTCCAGAGGTGAGGTAAGGTCAGACAYAGGTCCTACCCAAGCACTGTCCAGAATTAGGGGAGACAGCCTCAGGATTTTAGACTGAAAGTCCCAATGTGAAGGGTCTCATAACTCCGTTTAGCATTCTGGTTCCAGCTTTTAGGTAACCCTTCCCAGTTATAACGTGGCTCTGTAGTTCCAGACCTCAGGGAGAGGACGTGTTGGCCAAAGGACACAGTGCTCGCTCGGTCTCACTGGTAGTCATCATCCCCACTGTGTGTTAATAAACCAGAGCTAAGCTTGGACTGTGGCTTGCGCCATCCCCGCCTGCAGGGAGGGAAGTTCCCACGGTGACCTGGAGCTCTCTGCTGCCTTCTCTTCCTGTAACTCCCTTCTCAGTCAGTAAGCTCGTGCCCAACACGTCAGGCTACGGACCTTCAACTCACGCGCGCAAACTATCCCTGACAAATATGCTACCCAAGAGTGGGAAGAATAGTGAGTCTGTTCCCTTGGTGTCTAGGAGGACAGGAATATCATCTCCATTAGCTAGAGGCCATCCTGCCGGTCTAGGACCTTGTCTTAGTTCAGGTTCCAGTGCTGTGAAGAGACACCATGACGTTGGCAACTCATATATAGAAAAACATTTAGTTGAGGCTGGCCTGCAATTTCAGAGGTTCAGTCCACTCTTATCAGGGCGAGAAGCATAGCAGTGTCCAAGCAAACATGGTGCTGGAGAAAGACCTGAGAGTTCTACATCTTAATCCAAAGGCAGCACAAGGAGATTGTTTTCTTCAGGCACCCAGGAGGAGACTAGATTCCACAACGAGCATAGGAGACCTCAAAGCCTGTCTACACAGTGACTTCCACCAACAAGGCCACACCTCCTCCAATAAGGCCACGCCTTCTCCAACAAGGCCACGCCTCCTCCAACAAGGCCACGCCTTCTCCAACAATGCCACGCCTCCTCCAACAAGGCCACACCTCCTCCAGTAAGGCCACACCTCCTCCAGTAAGGCCACACCTCCTCCAATAAGGCCATGCCTTCTCCAGCAAGGCCACAACTTCTCCAATAAGGCCACGCCTCCTCCAATGAGACCACACCTAATAGTGCCACTCCCTAAGGCCAAGCATTCAACCATCTGAGTCTTTAGGGGCCAAATCTATTCAAAGCGCCACAGACCTAGATGAGCCTGGTGTTCCAAAGTAAAAGTGCAAGTGCTCTGTTAAAAACGGAGGACAAAGAGCATGGTGTGCCCAGGGGTGATCTCAGGAGACAAGGTGGCACACCCAGGTACCAAAACCAAGTGGCATGCTCCTGGATCACATGAGAGCAAAAAAAGATGTGTAAGGAAAANAGGTCCTACCCAAGCACTGTCCAGAATTAGGGGAGACAGCCTCAGGATTTTAGACTGAAAGTCCCAATGTGAAGGGTCTCATAACTCCGTTTAGCATTCTGGTTCCAGCTTTTAGGTAACCCTTCCCAGTTATAACGTGGCTCTGTAGTTCCAGACCTCAGGGAGAGGACGTGTTGGCCAAAGGACACAGTGCTCGCTCGGTCTCACTGGTAGTCATCATCCCCACTGTGTGTTAATAAACCAGAGCTAAGCTTGGACTGTGGCTTGCGCCATCCCCGCCTGCAGGGAGGGAAGTTCCCACGGTGACCTGGAGCTCTCTGCTGCCTTCTCTTCCTGTAACTCCCTTCTCAGTCAGTAAGCTCGTGCCCAACACGTCAGGCTACGGACCTTCAACTCACGCGCGCAAACTATCCCTGACAAATATGCTACCCAAGAGTGGGAAGAATAGTGAGTCTGTTCCCTTGGTGTCTAGGAGGACAGGAATATCATCTCCATTAGCTAGAGGCCATCCTGCCGGTCTAGGACCTTGTCTTAGTTCAGGTTCCAGTGCTGTGAAGAGACACCATGACGTTGGCAACTCATATATAGAAAAACATTTAGTTGAGGCTGGCCTGCAATTTCAGAGGTTCAGTCCACTCTTATCAGGGAGAGAAGCATAGCAGTGTCCAAGCAAACATGGTGCTGGAGAAAGACCTGAGAGTTCTACATCTTAATCCAAAGGCAGCACAAGGAGACTGTTTTCTTCAGGCATCCAGGAGGAGACTAGATTCCACAACGAGCATAGGAGACCTCAAAGCCTGTCTACACAGTGACTTCCACCAACAAAGCCACACCTCCTCCAATAAGGCCACACCTCCTCCAGTAAGGCCACACCTCCTTCATTAAGGCCACATCTCCTCCAATAAGGCCACACCTCCTCCAATAAGGCCATGCCTTCTCCAGCAAGGCCACAACTTCTCCAATAAGGCCACGCCTCCTCCAATGAGACCACACCTAATAGTGCCACTCCCTAAGGCCAAGCATTCAACCATCTGAGTCTTTAGGGGCCAAATCTATTCAAAGCGCCACAGACCTAGATGAGCCTGGTGTTCCAAAGTAAAAGTGCAAGTGCTCTGTTAAAAACGGAGGACAAAGAGCATGGTGTGCCCAGGGGTGATCTCAGGAGACAAGGTGGCACACCCAGGTACCAAAACCAAGTGGCATGCTCCTGGATCACATGAGAGCAAAAAAAGATGTGTAAGGAAAARGAAGGGTTTCAGGTTGCTGCTGTTGCTCTGCTCTGGTCCCCAGGTGACACCCTCTCCCATGCTGGGCCAGTCTTCAGTAAGTCTGACCACTGAGTGTACAGGGCTAAGAGGACTCAGAAGGTTTCAGAAAGGGATGCTCTCTCTCTCTCTCTCTCTCTCTCTCTCTCTCTCTCTCTCTCTCTCTCCCTGTGTCCTAGTCCAGTACACACTCTCAGAAACATTCTACAGTTTCTTTGTCTCGGCTTCCTCTTCTGAGAAAGGATAGGATACCAGTGACATTGCTACAGTAGACGGATTGTCAGGAAGTTCTATGGATGGGAGAAATGCTTGCCTGTACACCAAAGTCAACGCTGAACAGAAGACGACGTGGAGACAAAGGAAAGAGAACCCACAACACTAACTTGGCTGTTGTCTCCAGGGCATGGAAGAACAATCCCATATAATCAGGYCTCAAAGCCCAGGGAACTGGATGGGTCTGGATGACACCTGGAGTGATTACCAGCAGTAATCAGTGTATATTGAACATTTACTACGTGTCGGGTACACATCTGTTTCAACGAAAAGGTTTAACTTGGTTGACCAGTAGGATTGTAAGTAGAATTAGATCCAAGAAATACAATGAGGTACCATAAAAATCAGAACAGAACAAAAGTTCAGTGCCATTCACATTAGACAAAGGCACATCATGCTCTGTTATACGCCGTCTCCATCTTCCAAGGAGCCAAAGAATCATCAGTCATCTCAGAGAACATCAGCTGGGTCTCAGGAATGCTCAGAGTCAACGGCTCAATGCTGGCAGAACACACTGAAAACCCTGATGCCCAAGGCTCCTTTCCAGACATGAATTCACTTAACAGGGGAAGACAGGACATTGGGATTTAAGGTCCCCCACKGATTCTAGACAAAACCTAACAGCATAGCCATAATGGATTTTAAATTATTTCCACTAAGACAGGGTCTTCCAAGCTCTTCTCAAAACAGAGGTCACCTGGGGTGACTTAACTACCACACACCCCAGCTCCCTTTCCTAGAATTTCTGAATGCTCCAGTCTGGAGTGGTGTCCATAGGCCGTATGCTTGCAAGCACCTTGGGTGACACATTTAACCAACAAGGTTCGGGAATCAAGGGAGATTTATTAGAAAAGAGTGGAGTGTTGCCAGAGAATCAACAGGAAGCTGAAAGTAATGATACAAGGTCATTATATTTACATCCACAACCCAGAGGATCTCCCTTTGGGATTTTGTTCCAGCTCTAATTTATGTCCTGCACCTAGATGACAGATGAAAGAAGCAAAAAAACAATTCTGAGAATTCTCCATCCTTACTCATGGACCACAAGGTCCAGAGAGGAGAATCAATCCTTACATGTGGTTTCCATTGCTCCTCATGGGACCCCCCACCACCACCCCCAATATTATTTGAACAAACTACCAGGATGCAGTGCACAACCATGAAGTCTGCTGTACTCGCGCCACTGAAGAAGGACTTAGATACCCACTCAGTTCARAGCATGCTCAGCTGCTTCGAAACAGGATGTGGCTTATTTTCCTATTTTAAATACGTTTTATACTATGTTGTTTAGACTAGTCCGTGACATTACACGACAACAACAAAGCAGAAACCTTCCAAGCCCATTAAATTGACTCTATAAATGGATAAGCAACCCCATACCAAAATGCAAGGAACATGGAAAAAAAGTAAAACAAACTCATCTGATTATACGTGAAGATATTAAGATAGAAGTCTGTTAAAATGCTTATAGACAACCAGTAAAGGTTCATTGCAGGATACAACAGTGATTTGACAATAGAAAATCTGCCTATAAAAAGTTACTGTTTTCAAGTGATTTCAATAGTGTCCTTGAAGACACAAGAGATCAAGTTGTGATTGTTAGGGGAATTTTTTTTTTAATTTTTCCTAAATAGCTATAAATAGCTATGATGATAAACCCCAAAACTCAAAGGAAATCTAATGTTTCTTTAAAGAATTGCAAATCACAATTCACAACTGACACCAAGAGATCTTTTGCAAATATTTGTTTTTCCTTGGCATTCGAAAACTCCTGTGGAAACCACCATACATATTTTCCATGCTTGTGTGGATCTGCTGGTCAGGTCTTGCAATGTTTAAATTGAGAAAGTAGAAAACGCAGAAAACACTGCCCCACAAAAGGTTAACAAAGGTAAGATGCTCCAACACGCCCATCCTGAGCCGGACCTCAGCTTGATACATCTGATATATATGAGTCAGTGGCTCAGAACTCTTCTAGACACAGAGGATCAATCTGGAAATCTCTTAAGGATGCCTAGCTCCTATCCCCAGACATTCAAACTGAAGGGGTACAAACTGCATGACGCCTTTCAAGGCTTCCAAAGTGGTTCTAATGTCCAATAGCGTCTGGGACCCACTCGCTTAAACAACTTTCAGAATGCCCTCCTGATGGGCTACACACTTGCTGGCCAGCTTGGACACCCCCTCCTTTCCTCCCCCCCAATCCCCCCCACCAGTCCTTCCCACCAGCCAGCACATACCCCTGGCTCATAAGCAGATTCTGTTCTTGATTTGGAAGTCACTTGGGACTTCTGAATGGCTTGCTTTGGATTTTGTTTTACTGGACTAACACAGCACACACTTGACAACTTTTGGGTTGGGGCAGATAGGAAGAGGCATGTAACCCCCCACCTCCACCCAGCACCRTCTTACCTACTCAGCAAAGGGAAGCTGCTATATACACTGCTGCTAACAGCAATACACTGAGCAACACAGTAAGAAGGCTTCCATCTCTGACCTCCTGGGTATATAATACTGTAGAAAAGGACAAAAATAACCACAGTATTTGACAGATCACAATGAACATACAAATCAAGCGTAGAGGGATTTCAAGGGAGGGAATTTTATCTTTTATCCCTCAAACTACTCATGTTGAAGGAGTGACATAACTAAGAAAAAATTTCCCTTGGGTCCCCAGACAGGTGACCTGGTAAAGAGACAAGGTGACGTCAGACAGGCTGAGGTGATTCATTTCCAGAGGAACCGCCACGGTCAACCAGAACAGGACGAAATGGAAAGCACATGTGTCACGGATGCTGAGGCCTCATTCACGCTAAAGACCTGCTTGTGCCCAGGAGCAGGCGTCAAGATAACGAGAGCTCCCAGGCCTGACTCGGCGTGGCGCAAAATACAAGTGACACTGGTGATTTCAGTGATGTCTGGTTCCCAGTCCAGTGTGTGAATACCCTTATAGGCATACAAGCTGAACAACCCCAAAACTCAATAATTCTACCCAGATTCCTAGGAAGTGACCAATGACACACTGACAGATGGACGGGTGGATGTGGACGAGAACAACTTATCAGAACAGAAGAGGCCAAGCAGAAAATGTCACAGGAACCAGAACCAGGTTTGGGAAAACTGATGGAATGCTAGAGGCTTCCGGTAGAAAAGTCTTGAAGGTTAAAAAACAAAAACAAACAAACAAAAACAGGGTGCTGGAGCAATGGCTCAGGGTTAAGAGCAACGACTGCGGCTCCAAAGGTCAACCCCCCCCATCCCCCCACCCCCGTTCAAATCCCAGCAAGCAACTGCTTGATGGCTTACAGCCATCTGAACTGTAATTTAGTGTTTGGGCTGGAGAGATAGCTCAGCAGTTACTGTTCCTCCAAAGATCCCGAGTTCAAATCCCATCAACCACATAATGGCCCACAACCATCCAGAAAGAGATCTGATACCCTCTTCTGGTTCCTATGAAGACAGCTAGAGTGTACTTAGATATAATAATAAATAAATCTTAAACAAACAAACAAACMAACCAAGCAGGGAGGCTGGCTGAGAGAGCTTTTACCAGCTTTGCTTCCAGGGGCCAGAGGAGTCCTCACAGTGAGTGAAAAACCAGAATTTCCTTCAGCTTCCAACCAGGGGCAGGAAAGGAACCATTTCCAGGGAGTCTAAGTACTGCTATTATCTAAGGGTGCCCACAGGAGGACCTACTCCACCAGAGCCCCTGGCTTCATCTAAGTCTCATCTACCTGGGGAAAGGCAAACATCCAATTTAGCCACTCCCAGCCTCCTGCCCCACCTCAGGATGAAAGAAGACAAAGAGAACTTTATGAAGGTCACAGCAGCACGAAAGGCTAAAACCTAACAAGGACTTCAGAATGTCTCCCTTCCCCCAACACCTGCCTGCCCTGTCACCAAAGGCCTATGTACACAGCTTCTTTGAGCAGCACAAGTGACTGACATCTATGGATGGGAACCCAGCTCAAGMGCAAAGACAAGGCTGACTAAGAGGCAAGAGACAAGGCTCAAAGGACAGACRGAGCCAGCATCAAGACGGACTCAGGTGGAGACTTTTAAAGAGGCCGAAAAGATCAGATTGGGAAATAGAAATAACGACGGCTGAGTGCCAAGGGCAAGAGTTTTGCCAGCTCGTTCCTGAATAAGGATTGTCTTTGGCCTGAATGAGCTGACTGTATTAAGTTTTCACCTAGGATAATAAACACAGAAAAAGACAGCTTTGTATCTGGGAGGGAAAATAGCTGAGAACTGAGTTTCTTCAGCATCCACCCCCACACCTACTGGACTCAGATCTCCAGGGTGGGGCTTAGAAATCTACATTTTGCAAAGTACCAGCTTCTCTGATGAGCAGGCAGTTTGGGAAAAACTCTTCTGTGCCAAAAGAAGCTTTAAAACCCAGAGACATACTCTCTACCTCCCCAAACAGAGTGAAATGACCTACTTGAAATGTTTTTGCTGCCTTCTACAAGAAGCACAAGAAGCACTAAAGTATCTTCAAAATATTATGATGTTCCATACCTGTCGTTTCACGTTCCGAAGTTTTTKTTTTTTTTTTTTTTTTTTTTTTTCAGTTATCTGACTGTTTCTGCCATGGCTGGAATGTCTCCTCCAAAACTCACGTTCAAATCTAATTGCAGGGCTGGAGAGATGGCTCAGTGGTTAAGAGCA
>BDUI01024459.1:5835-18757 GCA_002335545.1 Apodemus speciosus | reverse complement strand
AGAGAGAGAGAGAGAGAGAGAGAGAGAGAGAGAGAGAGAGAGAGAGCAAGCATCTCTAGGCAGCAGGTCTGTGTCTGGTGCCGGATCTGCAGGAATAGCAGTGCAGTGGCAGTACCAGTACAGGGGCTGGGCTTTGACTGTGACAGCTCCTCAGCCCCTCTAGAATTCTTCGAAATCACAAGCCCCCAAGGGCGGAGCCTTGGGAGTCCCCCACCTTCCCAGATGACCCTGGCGTCCAAGTTTGGGAAGCCCTGCTGTAAGGCGAGTGTGCCACGCCGCGGGAAGGGGTACTTGTACTCAGTGCACTCACAGGAATATCTGAGCCTTGGGGCCTTCATTGTCAACAAGAAAGCTGCAACAGTGAAGGTTAGAAAGGCCCAAGCAGGAGTCAGACCCTCAGATGCCCCAGGCTGCCAGTGGGGAAAGCCTCAGGCCAGCTTCTTCCAATAGCCATTTGTTCCGGGGTGGCCGGAAGAACCTCATCTAGGGAGCCCTGGGCTGTGAGAAGGACTACTACCCTTGCCCAGGCTTTCAAGGAGTAGGCCCGAGACAGCGAGAGAGATCTGATATGAGTTTAACCTCGGCCTGACATCCTAACATTGACCAAAGGGACTATATCTCAGCCCCAGTGGTCAAGGGACTCTCAGGTCCCTGCCCCTCCTCCTTGCTGGTGACTTGGAACCTATGACTTCAGGTAATAAGACTGGGCAGGGGGAGGGCAACATTGACCATTTCTGAGAACGCCACTGATAACTTGGGCCTATATACATTTCAGAGAGTGGGAGGGGCTGGGATGACAGAGACTTAGATGCTATGAGGGTGACTCTGAGGTCTGAGGATGACTCTGAGGTCTGAGGGTGCTGCATGTGAGAGCAGAGGAAGGAGTTTGGGGAAGGAGAGGAGGAAGGAGTCTGCTAAGTGGACATGAGGACCAGGGATGCGGGTGGGCACCAGGGAAGTAAAGGGGTAAAGGATGGGGGACCAGGGAAGGTGAGGAGGCCACAGTGGGAGGACAGTGCGAGGGACAGTCCCACAGCATCTGTGGGTTGTTAGCGGGAGGGAGGTCATGGGGGTGCTGTAAGTCCCTGGTGGGGAGGGGCGTGGGGTCTGCCTCATGTCTTCAGTTTTACTAGACAAAGGCCCTGGCCTGCAATTCATAAGGCCGGATCTCATGAGAAAGAGAGCTGCTGATTAAATTTTGTAATTTTAGGGTGGGAAGGATGGCTCAGCGGTTAAGAGCACCGACTGCTCTTCCAGAGGTCCCGAGTTCAACTCCCAGCAACCACGCGGTGGCTCRCAACCATCTGTGATGGGATCCGATGCCCTCTTCTGGCGTGTCCGAAGACAGCAACAATGTACTCCTGTACATAAAATAAATAAAATTGAAAACATTAAGACAAAATTTTGAGATTTTCAAAATGAGCAAATGGAAGGAATGTGAGCCGTAAGGTAGACAGGAAGGGAGGGAGGGAGGGAGGGAGGGAAGGTGAGTCAGAGGAAGGAGATGAGCTGGCTCAGCCCCGTGCTGCTGGCCGCCTTGGATGAGCTGCCCAGGGCAGTGCCGGAGAGCTTACGGTGTGCAGGGGAGAGCTGGCGGGCTGGCCGGCGAGTGGCCCGCATCCGCCGCAGCATCTGTCTCATCTATAACCTGCTGGAGCACCTGGAAGGGCCAGTCCTGCAGACCCAAAGCTGTAGGATCTCCATGACACAGGGCAACAACAGGATGTCCTAGAGGAGTCCCGGTAAGGATTCAATATTGATAGTGTGGCAGAAGCCAGAGGTCTTGAACCAGATCAATGACTCATTGCAATGAACATTCGCAAGATGTGTGGACAGAGAGGTATACTGTGGGACATTGTGACACACTTCAGCGTCTATGACAGAATAGGGTTTTTTTTTTTTTTTTATTTTTCTGTTTTTACTTTCTATCTTATGTTGGTTGCAGAATGTTGCAAGAGTGGAGGGCAGATGTGAAGGTTGATGGGATTGGAGCGCACAATGTAAAATTCRCAAAGAATCAATAAAAAGTTAAAAGTTAAAAAAAAGGAAGAAAGATTTGACACCCCCCCCCCCCAAAAAAAAAGTTCTGGGTAGGACGGGGATCTGACGCAGGCCTGGGCCGCTCTCAGCCTTGGTCAGAGACGCTTGTCTTTGCAGCGCTCTCTCAGTAGCCGATGCAGAGGGTGTAACTGGCCAAAGAGCAGAGAAGAGCCCAGGTGCGCAGCTCCACATGGGACGTCATGACCATCCTGCCTCCCAGCCATTCCCAGGGCTGATCCACTGCCCGGGGTTCAGGAAACAGTTCAGAAGATGACAAGGGTGACTGACAGCACTTAAGAGCTGTGTGTGTGTGTGTGTGTGTGTGTGTGTGTGTGTGTGTGTGTGTGTAGCTGTGAGGTCTTGCCTTCTGACCCCAYGGCAGGTGTGCTTCTCCGATGAGACCTACAGAAAAGCAAACCAGCATTCTCTGAATGCGTGTTGGTCTCCTGTGGCCTAGGGATGGCCCCATCCACAGGCACACATGAGCAGCACTGGTGGGGCTCGGTGGGTTATCAAGAAGAGCGAGCCGATGTTCGGAGGGGTAGAGTGAGGTAATGCGGGACTGGGGGGCGACGAAGTGTATATGATATCTCACTGAAACAGTATGGATTTCTCAAAGAGCCAAAAGAAAAACGTAAGCAGAAACAAAATGAACGACATTATGACCAACACGGTGGCTCATATGTGTAATCCTAAAACTTTGGAGAGCAAAACCAAAGGCAGTAAAGAAAATTCCAGAATGTTTCAGCTAGGGTTCCTATTCCTACGATGAAACCCCATAACTAAAAAGCAATTTGGGAGGAAAGGGTTTGTTCGGCCTACACTTCCACAGCACTGTTCATCATCAAAGGAAGTCAGGACAGAAAGTCAAACAGGGCAGGAACCTGGATGCAGGGGTTGAGGCAGAGGTCGGGAGTGGTGCTGCTTACTGATTGGCTTCCTATGCCCCCCTCACCCCGCTTTCTTATAGATCTCAGGACCACCATCCCCGGGATGGCCTCTCTCACAATGGGCTGGGCCATCCCCCATCAATAACTAATTAAGAAAATGCCTTAAAGCAAGATCTTATGAGGGCCTTTTCTCAATTAAGTTTCCCTCTTTTCAGATAATGCTAGTTTGTGTGTCAGTGTGTTGCAAGACTAGCTGGCTCACAGAACAAAGCCAGGTGTGGTAGCTCCTAGTTATAATCCTAAAACTTGGGAGAGGTTCACGGTGAGTTTGAGACTAGCCTGGGCTACATAAGGTCTTGTCTCAAATAAACAGTACATAGGACCAATGAAATGATGCAGGGAGTAAAAGCCCCTGCTGCCACACATGGGAACCCTAGAGCGGAGAGTACCAGCTCCCACAAATTGTTCTCTGTTCTCTACTTGTACACCATGGCATGGTACACACACACACACACACACACACACACACACACAGAGTTAAAATATAATAAAACATATAGATGTATATATGATATCACCTGTCTGCTTATCTATCCTACACAAACTGACCCACCTAGACAGGTGAGTGGGTCACCATGCCAAGGTGCCTAGCCCCAGTGGGCCAGCTGAGTCTGTGACTAGGGGGAGGCAAGAATTCTGACAGGTGACTAGCCTGGGACTGTGAGACCAAGTGTCTTCCGCCTGTGATTCCTGGCCTGCGGCTTTTGCTTGGGGCACCTGGGATCTATTAAAATGAGACCGCAGCAGTCCCCAGCATAATGTTGACCTCCAGCTTCAAGGCCCAACCCCTTGGCATCCCTCACTTCCTTTAATTACCACTAGGGACTTGCTATCCATTAACTTTGCATAGCTCTTTCTGAACTCTTTTCTATTTTTAGCTGGGAAGACCCCTTGTGGGTAACAAATTCCAGAAGGTGGGCAGCAGCTGTTAAAGCAGGACCCCCTCCCCCACTCCGAAATCTTCAGCTAAGACATTCCAACTTGAGAAGGCCCCTCCTTGTACTGAGGTTACTTTTTCAGGATCTCAGACAGACAGACATGCTTGTGTCACACAAACACACACACACAAACACACACACACACACACACACACACACACACACGGGTGGGGGTGGGGTGTCCCAGTATTCTGAACTTTAGAGTCAGAGAAAAGAGATCTAAAATCAGGGCTCCTACTGCTTCCTCCTGAGACCCTCGAGCCAGTCACTTAGCTCTCTGTCGGAGATGTGTCCATCTGCACAATGGGAAGTGATCCTATTCCCTATTAGAGATGGCAGGGACTTGGTGGCATAAGGCAGTAAGTCATCAGCAGCGGCTCCCAGCACGTTGAGACAGCTGTGCCCACTCTGTGCCAGGCCCGGTTCCAGGTGTGGGAGGGCGAGCAGCTATGGAGAAGGGAGACCCCTGATCTGAGGGCGCTGCATTCCAGGGGGTGCAGGGAGCATCAGTGGTCAGTACAGTGACTCCGAAGAGTGACATGAGCTCGCGAGGTCCTGAAAAGGTAGCAGCGGATCAGATGGCTCACCAGGGAGGCCCACGCTCTTGAAGTGACACATGAGAAGAGAGGCAACCAGGTAAATGGGATTGGGGGAGGAATTTCCTTTGAAGTTCAGGGTCATGTATTCTGTATCCTGAATGCCTTTGTATAATTTGACGATCCCTTTCTATTTCCCCTGAATCTTGGGGTCCCCCCCCCCGGCTCTGGGTTTAGGGTTCTCCTATAGTTTAATGCTCCAAGGCCTGGGCATGAGCCGGCTGTGTATGACTCCCCTTTCCTTCCCTGTCATGCTGTCTCACCCTCACTGCCTTCCGCTGCCCAGGGTGATGGATGCCTCCTTCCAAGTCTGAGTCATGCGCTGCCTCTTACAAGCTCTGGGCAACATCCCCGCTCCGTCCTCGCTCCAATCCCTGCAGTAGAAAGGCAGATTTACAGGGATTTCCCCAGGGGAGGGGGAGGGGGAGGGAGAAGGGGAGGGCAATCAGGCGTCCGCAACGAATCACTCTGACTCAGAAGCTGCCAAAGTGGTCCCACTCAGTGACACTCTCTCCGATGCCCAGAGGAAGAAACTGAGGCTCAGAGGGAGGGAGCAGAGGCTCTGAGGTGGTGCAATACTTGAGGCCTTCTCCTGGCCCATCGCAGGGCCTCAGCGTCCTGCGATCACTGAGGCCGCCCCCGTCTGTGCGTCCCCCCAGCCCAGGGAGGGCTCAGTGCAGTTAGCTGGGTTAGTAGTGACTGCCTAGGGGGCTGCGTGAAGGGACTGCGTGGGAAAGAATGTTATAGTTCAGTGGTTCTTAAGTTTCACCGCGCATCAGAATCACCTGGAGGGCTTGTTAAACACAGCTAGCTGGCTTCCACCCCCAGCGGTTCCCATTCCAGGGCTCCAGCGTGAGGGCTGATCATTTGCATTTCTGACAAATCCCCCGGTGGTGCTGGTGCCTCAGGTCTCAGGACTGCACTTTGAGAACCTCTGCTGTAATTGATTGGTGCTGTCTGCTGTGGCAAGCCTGGAGGGGGTTGGGACAAGTAGGGTATGCATGCTTATTTTATAGGCAACTTGAGTAATACAAGCTTAATAAATAAGTTATCATTATTTGAGGACCTCCCCCAGAAAAAGAAAATGTGCCACAGTGTGAACACCAAGGTCCTCTGCAGTGTGGACCAGGCCTACTTCTGTCTCATCACCGCCCGCGGGTCATCCATGTCCCCAGATCATATCATTGGCTAGCACCGCTCAAGCCACCTGATATTTGCAAACCATCTTCCCATTACCCAGAGTACGGCTCTTCCAGTTGGACTCCGCTTCACGAACTCCAGCTTGTGTGGAGATCTCAGACGAGCCCTTGTTTCTTGTGGGAAACAGCCAGAAACCTGGCTGATCTTAAATTCACCCTCACAGACTGCAGTACAGGGTCTAGGGCACCCCACTTTCAGGGGCTTGCCAAGATGTTCATTTCTTTGAAAGTCAGAGGAAAGACGGGCAGTGGTGACACACGCCTTTAATCTTAGCACTCTGGGAGGCAGAGGCAGGAGGATTTCTGAGTCCGAGGCCAGCCTGGTTTACAGAGTGAGTTCTAGGAGAGCCAGGGCTACACAGAGAAACCCTGTCTTAAAAAAAAAAAAAAAGAAAGAAAAGGAAAAAAAAGAAAAGAAAAGAAAGAAAGAAAGTCAGAGGAAGAGGAAAACAGTGAACTTTGGGGTTGAAGAAACATTTTTAATAAGCAACAGTAATACAAAAGGCCACAAAACATCATTTGTGAGTCTTTTGATAGGGATACAGAAAGGCAAGGGCGCCTGGAGCCCTCGATGTGGTCCTGTCTACAGGCATGGGGAAGGCACAGAGGAGCATTTCAGAGAGAAATAACACATACCAAGGTCCAGCCAGGCATGTGTGGGGAGAAGGGACCGATTAGCAAGTGAGTGGGATCTGCAGCTTGGAGCGATTGAGAGGAAGGCGCAGAGAGGGAGAGCCGCGAGGTGAGCAGGGGCGCGCAGAGAGGGAGGGCCGCGAGGTGAGCAGGGGCGCTCGCCACCCAGCAATTCCCCTCAGGAGAGCTGAGCCTCTCACTGCTGCAATGGATGGATGTTCTTGGGCTTTGCAAAGCCTGTGTCCCCTTGAAAGGAAAGGCCTACATCCCTAATACATGCCCAGGCAGAAACACATGTTGCCCAGCCCTGGGCCTTGGGAATTCTCCTGGATCCTTGCCCCTTCAAAAAAAAAGAGGGTTCAAAAAAACAAAAACAAAAACAAAACCAACCCAAGCGAGCTCGGGCCTCTCCCATCACGGGCAGGTGCTTCGTGACAAGGATGTTTCTCAGGTGGGGGCTGAGCCCCTCTGTCTTGGCCTCATTTCTGGGGCTCACACGGCCCCTCCCTAGGGCAGCAGACTGGAGGGGGGGATGGGGCTTCCGCAAGTGAGATCCTGCGGGGTGCTATTTAAAGCTGCCGGCAGCTCGCCCCTTCTGTTCACGGCTCTGCCGGGTGGGAGCTGCCATCGTCACGCACCCACCGGCGCCTCGGGAACACAGCAGCCCAGGGCACCCACTCAGAGACACGTGGGGAGGGTCTCCGAGCGTCTCTCTGCTGCCAGGGGCTCCTGCTACTTGTAGAACGGGGCTGGAAAACAGGAATGGACTCTGAACGGACTCTCGCCTCACCTCAGTGTTCCATTTACACCCCGGAAAAAGACAACTAAATATAGGCCACCCCTCCCCCCCAATGGCCACAAGTGTAACCAATTAGCGACTTTTCAAGGTGTCAGTGGAGGCAGGGGGATCTGAAGCCCATGTGAGTCTGGCAGTGCTTCTTGAACTTGGGGTGCTGTCTCAGGCCTTGGGGGTAGGAGAGGAGCTGGAAAGCTGGCCCTGCCGAGTTTGTAAACTAGTCTCTGGAATGTCCCATACCCTCTCACACCCTTGGGTGCCTCCAGCGTTAAATTCCCAAGGACCCAACGTCTGAGTTGCTTCTTCTGGTTTCCTGGCCAGGCCCCACCTTGGCACATCCAGGTTCCTGACTTTGGCTTGTTGGGCCTCAGGTTTCGGCTCTTCAGTGTGATGATAAAAATGCAAGCCTAGCCCAGGGTGGGCTCGTGAGTGTTTCCAACTCCGCATCATTAGCATAGATTTAAAAGCTGGTCTCGGGTTCCCAAAACCAAGAGGTCATTGTGGCCCCTTCCTGACCCTTGCGGGTGTAGACAAAAAAAAAAATTGTGGAAATGGGAAACAGTGGGAAATCTGGTCTTCTGTGGACTGTCTGAATTATCATCAGTGGCTGACCACTCACTGGCCCCTGGTTAAATGAAAGGAGTGTGTGTACCAGTCATTTCAAAGATAAAAACTGGACCCTGAAATACAGTCACTTGTGGGGGACTAGATGACGGTGATAAAGGTATCTGTAAGTGGGATATCCTACAACAAGAAGACCCCTACCTACTCAGAACGACACAGGTAGCCTGTAAGCTGAGGACGCGGGGCAGGAATGTCAGGAATTCCAGGTCCCCTTGGGTTATATAAATGGCTATATAAACACAGTGGTCTCTAGAGGAGACCACTCAAAGCAACAGCCGCAAGCTACACAGGGAGAGCAGAGAGGCAGCGGCCTGGGCCTGGGACTGACAGAGGGAAGACCAGACCTTCCTTCCGGGCAAGAAGCACAGCAGGGAGACATCTGCCTTGCATGCAGAGGGAAGGCCTAAGAGCAGAGCGCAGCCAATGGCCATTCACGCTAGCTTATGGATGTCAACATCGTGTCTGTCTTCTTCTAATCCATCCCCTTTCACCCATTACGTTCCCCACACAGTTTCCCACCTCTTATCCACGGGTCCTCTTTGCCCCTTTCAGGATTCCCTTCATCACACCGAAATACCCTCTGTTCTACATGCTTTCTTCCCAGGACTCCTAACATATCATCATATCCAGTGCTGCTTTGACCCCACCCACGCCCTCACGAGACCACCTGGAGTTCTGGCCTGGCAGGCTGAGGTTCTCTGCCAAAACCTAGGACTCTGTCTCCATTCCCACTCACTCCTTCTTCTGGGTCCCCATCACCCCTTGCATCATTGTGTTCTGCAGCCAGCCGCCTGGAAGCTGAATCAGAGCCATAGAACTAACATTTTGCACACACGTCTCTCCAGATGACAGGCAAGATGGGCCTTCTGCCCTCAGCCCACACACACCCGTGCTCAGGAAGCACAGAGAGCCAGGGCTGCACCCCACACTGAGGAAGAAGAGAGCTGGGTGGAGGAGAGGCCCTTCCCTCTTTGGATAGCAGGCCCTGGCCTTTGCCTTTTGGTCTTTTTTTTTTTTTTTAATCAAAGCTTGGGATTCAACTTTTAGAGAGCAAGAAAAAAAAATTCATGTAGGATGTAGCAAGACACAGCGTAGACTGGTGAGAGAGGCCACTGGGTTTATATGTTGGGCATGACAGGGAAATGGAAGGAGAGGCCTGGAGGCCTGGAGACCTCAGTGAGCCAGATCGGGAGATGGATCAGAGACAAGGCTGTGGAAAGACAGAAAAAGAGAGGGACAAAGGGAGAAAAGACAGTTGAGTCAGGAAGAAGATAAAAGAGTCCCTGAGCAGAATGGGGGCAAGTACCCAGATGAGGAGAAGCCATCAGGAGCCCCACCAAGCCCTGAAGATGCACAAGGCAAATAGAATAGAACCCAGGGCTTCTTCAGAAGAATCCAGAAGGGTCTAGGGCTGTGCCTGGAGGGGAGACCAGAAACTCTTYCCAGAACTCTGACAGGAGTTGCTGTTCCTTGAGCTAACGAAGACTGCTAGGGACACACCCAATGACCTGGAAGAACTTGAGTCCAGGACTCCTGCTGCACAGGACCACGGATGTGGAGCCCTCCTCCCATTGCTAGCCAAGCATCCTTTGGCTAGAGAGAATGTCGGTTATGACTGTAAGACCTGGACCATGGCTGGGAGGGATGGCAAGTGGGCCAAGGGAAGCCCTGCCAATAGGTGACAGCSGGTGGAGGAGTCTTGGAGTACAAGTGGGGACAGCTCTTTGCACTGTGCACTGCCTCTTGTAGAGCAGGTCCCAGGTGCTAGCCCAACAGTCGTTTTTTTGTTCATTCACATTCCCAACAGTTACCACTGATGAAGCCTTACTATGAACCAGGGACTTGAGGCTATTATGTCCCTGTCCTTCACACGAAATGCTTGTGAGGCTGACACTGTTGTCCCTCCCTTCTTCAGGCGTGTGCAGGCTTACACATGTATGATACTGACGACTGAACCCACCATCTCACGAATGCTAGCAGACGCTGTAACCCCTAAGCTGCGTTCTTTAAGGTTTTCGAAACTTCTYGTCYTGAGACAGGGCCTCACTGAGAAGTCTGCTTTCGTGGTCTCCTGCTTCAGACCCTCAAGCAGCCAGGCCTTCACTACTACTGGTTCTGCTACCCAGCCCCTCACCCATTTTATAGACGGGTAAACCGAGATGCTTGCCTACCAGGGAGATTGTCTAGATCCCTTGGATTCTACCTTGCTGTGTATGGGGGGGGGGCGCTCTGCTTTCCTGGCAGCCCCAGGAAGCCACATCCTTGCTTTAATATCTTGTGACTCAGCAGTTTTAATTCTCACTTGCCAACACACACCCGGGTGGACTCCAGAGACACATCAA
Organism: Apodemus speciosus; assembly: GCA_002335545.1. Lineage (NCBI taxonomy): Eukaryota > Metazoa > Chordata > Mammalia > Rodentia > Muridae > Apodemus > Apodemus speciosus. Next base: position 8,639 of record BDUI01024459.1, on the reverse strand, counting down.
GAGCACTGAAGGGGACTGGGAATTTGTCCTTCGTTTGGCCAAGGCCTTGCCACCCCAAGTGTCTTTTGTTTTTCTTCCACCGCATCTCAGATCACCTCTTTTTGGCTCGGCCACTGAGCATGAGGGTGACGTCATTGCTTTTATTTAAAGAAAGGGGCTGAGCCAGAAACAGGATGGGGGTCCTTATGGGAGCAGGAGCCAAGTACCTGGCCTTTTCTGTTCCCCAGCTGTGATCCGTGGAGCTGCTTTCAGGAGACAGCACATCCCCTGAGAAGCACCCTCCCGGGCCCTTCTCCTCTTAGGAACAGTGTGGGAGGGACTCACGGATTAGCAGGAAAACAGTAAAGCGAGGTCTGTGAGGATGCTCCAAGCTAGTGTGTGTTTAGGGCTTGGGGACCTTCAGATCCTCATCCAAGGGGGTTATCTCTGCCCTTGGCGTCCCAGCAGAAGGTGACAGAGGAGAACCGCTGGGAAACACGCCCCTAGATGCATTACATCTCTGTTTTTTCTCTTGCATCCTCCAACAGTCAGCYYGTYCACCTGTTTCTCGGTGGAATACCAGAGAGGGGCATCGGTGAGGGAGGCAGAAAGAACCCCAAGTCCCGGCGGGGGTCTGCTCAGCTTCCCCTGTGCTCCCATGTCTCATGATCTATCACCGATTCACCCCAAGACTTGTTAATACAGCCTCAAGCCCCTTAATACCTTGGCCTCGTTACCTCCTGGAGGTCCTTTTTGGGGTGTGGTTCACTAAGTACCTCATTTAAATATAGCATCACTCACAGGGTGGCACTGTTGAGTATTTCCATCCTACAGGAGGCAGCCTGCCCAAGATGCACAGCTGGCGAGTGACTGTTATGGTTGGGATCTCAAATGCCTCCCAGTGGTCACGTGTCACCGGCTTGGTTGTCATCCTGTGGCACTATGGAAAAGCGGAGAATTATCAATTCTCAAACTCTGGCTGAGATAGTGGTGAAGGTGGTTGACTCTTCAGGAGGCAGGGTCCCATGGAAGGGAATTTGATAGTTCGAGGGCATATCTTTGAAGGGAATAAACAAGACCCTGGGATAATGGAATCTCTTCCTCTTCTCCTCTTTTTTCTTCTTCTCATCATGTTCTCCCAGCATGAGGACCAAAGTAACAAATGTCCATGCACTGAAACAATAAGGCCAAATAAACTTTCTTAGATGTTGACTGTGTGGGGGTATTTTGCCACAGCTTTGGAAAGCCAGCCAACACAATGGTAGAACCAAGGTGCTAACCCAAGTCTGTCACATTCTGTGGCCACTGTCCTGTCCTCTGCTTGGTGCTATTCTATAGGACTGTCTCCCAGATCCCTTAAGATCTGCCATAGCCTCTCTGTGTCCCTGGCGATGGCCTGAATATTTATGGTRCCCCAAATTCATATACTGAAGCAATTCTTATTCTTAGGAGGTGTGGCCTTAGGAAGGTCCTAAGGTTCCTGAAGACTCACAAATGAGACTAGCATCTTTATAAGCTAGATCTAGGAAACTCCTTTGCCCCTTTCCCATGTGATACAGTCAGAGGCACTTCCTAGGAGGAAGCTGGGCCTCTTGCCATCCAATCTGCCAGTGTCTTGATCACAGAGTGTGAGAAATAAGTTTCTTTGATCTTAAAGTCACTCAATTTGGAGCATTTTGTTAGAGCAGCCCAAGCAGACCCACTATTCCCAATACTGGAAAGACTGAGTGTATAGAGAAACGTCAACTCTCTATTCTCTGCAGCATGGTCCCAGCAAATGGCCCCTGCTCTGGAACAGGGTCACTCTCCCCTGTTTCCCCATCAGTGGCGAGTCCCTCACCCTGGCAGCCTTCAGCGAGGCTGTGCCAAGAGCAGGCAGAGGTGCTTATTCTGTATTTTACCCAGCCACTAATTGCCTGCATTTAAAAGGCATCACAGTGTCACAGCCGTCCTCTGCTTCATGCCCTGATGCACGCTTCTGCATGAAGGGACACTCAGGAGGGGGAGCAGAGGGAGAGAGGGGCCCCAGTGTTCCCAACAACAGCTTTAAAAGCCTGACCCCAGCGCTGAGGGCCGGAAGATGTCATGTTGTCACCCTGAGAAGCAAGACAGGGCAGGCAGGGACTGGGGCCTCTGCAGAATGATGTCGAGAGGTCAGGGCCGTGGTAAGGGGCAGGAAGGGGGTGGACATCATGYACCCATGTCCCCATTCACCCCTAGGATGAGGCCCAGCTGATGGAGATTGTCTAGRTTCTCACTCCCTGGAGGACACTACACAATGCAGCTGGCTAGGAAAGGCACAGCYCAGGCCCCAGACRGTTCTCTTGTTTGGTGAGGGCAGTAAGGAAGTGACCTTTGAACCCAGACTTTGCCTGAGACTRGGAGATGGAATTGAGGGTGATGGGGGTAGGATGTGAAGGTAAGCAGTGATGGGGGAAGGAGAGGATCTTGTCATCCTGCTTTGGGATTTTCATCGGCTGAGGTGAGGAAATACTCACCTTGGTAGGCGATAAGAAAACTGGGTTCCCATCGCTCCTCAATCACTCTCAGGCCCCATTCTGAATCAAGACAAACATGACCTTGAATTCACAGCAGGTCTGCAATTCTGCTACAACCAGCGTGAGCCTCTCCTCATCTCTAACCCTATATTCCAACTATGTCTGATAGTTAGGATACTACAATTTTGGCCCATGATATCAAAACCAAGATGGAGTCTCCTTCAAACCCTCTAGCCAACAGCAATAATAATCCAAACACTCTTTCCAACCTCAGTTCCACTATCTGTGTATATTTTTATATGTATGTGTTTATATACACATACACAT
>BDUI01024455.1:0-20519 GCA_002335545.1 Apodemus speciosus | reverse complement strand
TTTTCCATGATAATCTTCAATTCTAATATGTTTTTCTACATTTTTCTACAATTTTATCAGAAATATTTTCCACATAAATCTTCAATTCTATAAAATGTTTTATCCCATATTTAAATTAATTTAGCAATGTTTTATATGTCTACCACTTTACTCCTTAATTTCCATGAAAATTGTCAATTTTAATGTGTTTATCAGAAATATTTTCCGTGTAAATCTTTAGTTTTATCATAAAGCGTTTTTTACTTCCCTTTACTTTCATTTTCAATAGATTAAAAAAATTAAAATCATCATGTATTAGATCAGATCCACTAATTGTGATAATCAACATGCGTGTCTTTGATAGTCTTATTTTTTCTTGATTTTCCCCATCATCTTGAGAAGATAATAAAAACAGTGTAAAATGTAAAAAAAAAAAACAAATAAAAAAATTAAAATAGGATATACCTGAGAACAATTAAGCTTTGCTTTTTTCCTGAGCCTGAGTTACTTTATTCAACATAGTAATTTCCAGATCAAGTTATTTTCCTATGTTTTACTATTTAATTTTTTTAATTTATAGTTAAATAAAATTCCATTTTGTGAGTATAGCATACATTCATCTCTTGTTGAACAACTAAGTCAGTTCCATTTTCTTGAAATTATGAATTGAGCAAAAATAACATGAATGCTCAAGTACCTCTGTGGTAGTATTTAGAGTCCTTTGGGCATATGCCCAGGAATTGTACGGTTGAGGCATGTGCTAGTTTTAATTTTAGTTTATTGAGAAACCTTCATATTGATTTCCATAATGGATGTAACATGTTATACTCTCACCAGAAATGAAATTTGCTGATATGTAAAGATATTAAAATGCTTCAATTGTTTATCTTCTCTGTGCTCTTGAGATGTGCAAATGAATACAATTAAGATACTACTCTTAACCAAGCATCCTTTGCAGAAAAGTTTACTCAGATTTAATCAATCCCCAGACAATTAAGAATAAATTATGTCCTGAGTGTAGAGTGTATGTGTTTATTAGGCCTGGACAGTGTCCTCAAGCTTCTTTCTTTTGTTTTGATACTAATGCAATTATGGTCGATATTCTCTTGTGTTTTGTGTACATTCCCTTGCTGGTAATTTTGATTCAGTGAATTGGGCCCTTGAGCCATTGCAGATAAAATTCTAAGTATTCATTGTGACATGAGATAATGAATGAATCATGATTATTTTAAAGCATCTCCTGAAATGGTCCACCTTCACTCTTTCTTATCTCTCAGCAATCAAAGGAATAAACTCACTTTGTAACATGAGAAAATATAGATGCAAACATTTGTAAGGAATCCCAAACGTGTTCCCTGAGGGAGGGAGTTTTTAAAGAAATGGCAATGTATGATGCAACCACTCTTCTAGCTGTTCTAAGAAGTTGTATGTAATCACAGGTGAGCTGATCATGAAGAGGGAAGTGAAAGACGCTAAAAGTTAAACATCAATTCAGAGCTCAACTTTGTTAAATTTAAGATTTACTGTAGATCTGCACCCAGGAGCTGGGCTGCTCCATAGCCATCTGTGCACTAGTCCTACCAGGAGAGAACTGGTCTCCAGGGCATACTTTGACTCCCATATTTGGAGGTGAGACCACCATTTCCTCTCCTGTGATTGTGCAAGGCAGGTAACGGCCAGGAGCACAGGGAATATAGGAGTGATGGAGTAGTTGGGACAGGGTCCTTTTGGGCTCCATCTGCACCCAGAAGCTGGGCTGAGCCACAGCCCTCTGTGCCAGAGTAGAKCTGGTCTCCCAGGAGTGCTGAGATAGGCTTGCAGGCTCATAGGAGGGACAAGCCAGAGACAATAGGACCAGCTAACAGCAGAGATAACTAGATGGTGAAAGGCAAACCCAAGAACATTACCAACAGAAATGAAGGCGACATGGCACCATCCAAACCCAGTTCTCCCACAACAGCCAAGTCCTTGATACCCTAACACACTGGAAAAGCAAGATTTGGATTTAAAATGACAGCTCATAATGCTGATAGGGGACTTCAAGGAGGATATAAATACCTCTGTTAAAGAAATACAGGAGAACACAACCAAACAGGTGAAGGAATTGAACAAAACCATCCAGGATCTAAAAATGGAAGTAGAAGCAATAAAGAAATCACAAAGGGAAACAGCTCTGGAGATAGAAAACCTAGGAAAGAAGTCAGGAGTCATAGATGCAAGCATCAACAACAGAATATAAGAGATAGAAGAGAGAATCTCAAGTACAGAAGATACCATAGAAAACATTGACACAACAGTCAAAGAAAATGCAAAATGCAAAAAGCTCCTAACCCAAAACATCCAGGAAATCCAGGACACAATGAGAAGACCAAATTTAAGGATTATAGGTATAGAAGAGAGTGAAGATTTACAGCTTAAAGGGCCAATAAACATCTTCAACAAAATTATAGAAGAAAACTTCCCTAACCTAAAGAAAGAGATGCCTGTGAACATACAAGAAGCCTACAGAACTCCAAATAGATTGAACCAGAAAAGAAATTMCTCCTTAATCAAAACACTAAGTACACTAAACAAAGAAAGAATATTAAAAGCAGTAAGGGAAAAAGATCAAGTAATATATAAAGGCTGACCTATCAGAATCACACCAGACTTCTTGCCAGAAACTATGAAAGCCAGAAGATCCTGGGCAGATGTCATACAGACTCTAAGGGAACAAAATTGCCAACCCAGGCTACTATACCCAGCAAAACTCTCAATTACCATAGATGGAGAAACCAAGGTATTCCATGACAAAAACAAATTTACACAATATCTTTCCACAAATCCAGCCCTTCAAAGGATAATGAATGGGGATCACCAACAAAAGGAAGGAAACTACACCCTAAAAAAGCAAGAAAATAATCTTTTAACAAGCCAAAAAGAAGAGAGCCACACAAACGTAAGTCTACCTTTAATAATCAAAATAAGTTGAAGCAACCATCACTTTTCCTTAATAACTCTTGATATCAATGGACTCAATTCTCTAATAAAAAGACATAGACTAACAGACTGGATACATAAACAGGACCCAACATTTTCCTGCATACAGGAACCTTACCTCAGGCACAAAGACAGACACTACCTCAGAGTAAAAAGGCTAGAAAACAATTTTCCAAGCAAATGTCCCAATAAACAAACTGGTGTAGCCATTCTAATATTGAATAAAATCAATTTCCAACGTAAAATAATCAAAAAAGATAAGGAAGGACACTTCATACTCATTAAAGGAAAAATCTACCAAGATTAACTCTCAATTCTGAACATCTACGCTCCAAATGCAAGGGCACCCACATTCATAAAAGAAACTTTACTAAAGCTCAAAGCACACATTGCACCTCACACAATAATAGTGGGAGACTTCAACACCCCACTCTCATCAATGGACAGATCATGGAAACAGAAACCAAACAGAGACACAGTGAAACTAACAGAAGTTATGAATCAAATCAATTTAACAGATATCTATAGAACATTTTATCCTAACACAACAGAATATACCTTCTTCTCAGCACCTCACAGTACCTTCTCCAAAATTGACCATATAATGGGTCACAAAACAGACCTTAACAGATAAATGAAGATTGAAATAATCCTATGAACTCTATCAGATCACCACGGACTAAGGCTGGTCTTCAATAACAATAAAAACAACAGAAAGCCCACATACACATGGAAATTGAACAACATTTACAACATTCTACTCAACGATGACTTGGTCAAGGAAGAAATACAGAAAGAAATTAAAGACATTTTAGAATTTAATGAAAATGAAGGCATAACATACCCAAACTTATGGGACACAATGAAAGCAGTGATAAGAGGAAAAATCATAGCTCTGAGTGCCTCTAAAAAGAAACTGGAGCTATGACAGCACATCTGAATGCTCTAGAACAAAAAGGAGCAAATACACTCAAGAGGAGTAGACAGCAGGAAATAATCAAACTCAGATAGATAAACCTTTAGCCAAACTAATCAGAGACTGCAGAGACAGTATCCAAATCAACAAAACCAGAAATGAAAAGGGAGATATAATAACAGATACCAAGGAAATCCAAAAAATCATCAGATCCTACTACAAAAGCTTATACTGAACAAAACTGGAAAATCTAGATGAAATGGATAATTTTTTAGACAGAAAATATCAGGTACCAAAGTTAAATCAGGATCAGATAAATGATCTAAACAGTCTCATAACCCCTAAAGAAATAGAAGCATTCATTAATAGTCTCCCAACCAAAAAAAAAAAAAAAATGCCCAGGACCATATGGGTTTAATGCAGAGTTCTATCAGACTTTCAAAAAAGACATAATACCAATATTCTTCAAACTATTTTACAAACTATAAACACAAGGAACTATCCAATTAGTTCTATGAAGCCACGATTATCCTGATACCTAAACCACACAATGACCCAACAAAGAAAGAGAACTTTAGACCAATTTCCCTTATGAATAGCAATGCAAAAATACTCAATAAAATTCTTGCCAGCTGAATCAAAGAACACATCAAAATAATCATCCACCCTGATCAAATAGGCTTCATCCCAAGGGTGCAGGGATGGTTTAATATACAGAAATCCATCAATGTAATCCATTATATAAACAAAACTCAATGAAAAAACCACATGATCATTTCATTAGATACTGAGAAATCATTTGGCAAAATCCAACACCCCTTCATGATAAAAGTCTTGGAAAGATCAGGAATTCAAGGCCCATACCTAAGCATAGTAAAAGCAATATACAGCAAACCAGTAGCCAACATAAAACTTAATGGAGAGAAACTTGAAGCAATCCCATTGAAATCAGGGACTAGACATGGCTTCTCATTTTTTCCATACCTTTTCAATATAGTACTCGAAGTCCTAGCCATAGCAAATAGACAACAAAAGGAGGTCGAAGGAATACAAATTGGAAAGGAAGGAGTCAAAGTATCACTATTTACAGATGATATGATGGTATACTTAAATGACCCCAAAAAGTCCACCAGAGAACTCCTAAACCTGATAAAGAACTTCAGCAAAGTGATTGGATATAAAATTAACTCAAACAAATCAGTGACCTTCCTATTCTCAAAGATAAAGAGGCTGAGAAAGAAATTATGGAAACGACAACCTTCACAATAGTCACAAATAATATAAAATACCTTGGTGGGACTCTAACCAAGCAAGTATGAGAAGTATGTATCTGGAATAACAAAAACCCCAGGATAGCTAAAACTATTCTCAACAATAAAAGAACATCTGGCAGAATCACCATCCTTGACCTCAAGCAATACTACAGAGCAATAGTGATTAAAAACTGCATGGTATTGATACAATAACTCGTAGGTAGATCAATGGAATAGAATTGAAGACCCAGAAAYGAACCCACTTACCTATGGTCACTTGATCTTTGACAAAGGAGCTAAAACCATCTAGTGGAAAACAGCATTTTCAACGAATTGTGCTGGTTCAGGTGGCAGTCAACATGTAGAAGGCTGTAAATTGATCCATTCTTATCTCCCTGTACAAACTCAAGTCCAAGTGTATCAAGGACCTCCGCATAAAAGCAGATATACTGAGTCTGGTAGAAGGGAAAGTGGGGAAGAACCTGGAGCACATGGACACACAGGCAAATTTCCTGGACAGAGCACCTATAGCTTATCCTCTAAGGTCAAGAATTGACAAATGGGACCTCATAAAATTACAACGTTTCTATAAGGTAAAGGATACTGTCGATAGGACAAAATGGCTACCAAAAGACCGGGAAAAGATCTTTACCAATCCTATATCTGATAGAAGACTAATATCCAATATATACAAAGAACTCAAGAAGTTAGAGTCCATAGAACCAAATAACCCTATTAAAATGGAGTACAGAGCTAAACAAAGTATTCCTAACTGAGGAATACCAGATGGCTGAGAAACACCTAAAGAAATGTTCAACGTTCTTAATCATCAGGGAAATACTAATCAAAACAACCCTGAGATTCCACTGCATACCAGTCAGAAAGGCTAAGATAAAAAACTCAGGGAATAGCAGATGCTGGAGAGAATATGAAGAAAGAGGAACACTCCTCCATTGCTGGTGGGATCGCAAGCTAGTAAAACCACTCTAGAAATCATTTTGGCAGTTCCTCAGAAAACTGGACGTTGTACTACCCGAGGACCCAGATATACCATTCCTGGGCATATACTCAGAAGATGCTCCAACATGTAATAAGGACACATGCTCCACTGTGCGAGGTGGCCTTTTCAGACATTAATGAGAGGAGAGGTCATTGGTCCTGTGAAGGCTTGATACCCAGTGTAGGAGAATGCCATGTCAGGAAAGTAGGAGGGGGTGGTTGGTAAGCAGGGAGAGAGGGGATGGGTTAGGTGGTTTTCTAAGGGTAATGAAGAAGGGGATATCATTTGAAATGTAAATAAAGTAAATATCTAATAAAATAAAAAAATAAAAAGCTTTACTGTAATTACATTTTGAAATGTAGTATGACTGCTTATGCCAATTTACATATTTTCTGTTGGTTAAAAGCAGAGATTCATTATATCCACAATTCTCATTCTGTATTTAATGGGCTTTTAGTGCTCTTTTGAAAAAAAAACTTTAATTGTAGGCAATCTGTTGATATCTAACATTTGACATTTGCATAAACTAATGAAAACTGTCAAACTGACCCTCAATGCTCCAATTGAGAATAAGAATAAAAGTTTGACAAATATTTTAGAATGATTAAATGAAATAAAATATGCAAGCCTTTGATAACTGAAATGAACAAAGCCTTTAATAAATTATTAGTGCTATGAATATGCTGTCAAAATGAGAATTCATTTATGTTAAATGAAGCATACATTAAGGGAAATCTACAGTTTATTGGTATATAACTTAAATAAACTGTCATGAGGTATTAGTTATTATTTTTCTAACATTTCTGTGAAAGTTATCCTTACAATTCAATTCTTGTTTCTCTACTAGCGTTATTTTTTAAAAAAAATATATTTAGTATTAAATGAGACTTAATAATTTTGCTTTCCCTTAGTTTTCCCTGTTGCATGATCCAGATTGTGCAGTAAGAGTATACTGGTATAAGAATATATTTATTTTTTATTGTTTACTTATTTCAGCATATAACTATTTTTCTCATAATATATTTTGATCATACTCTTTCTTCTCATCCAGCTCATTCCTAATCCTCTCTACCTCCCTATCCAACTTCCTACATATAGAGTAATGTTTTTTACAATTTGAAATTTGAGACTGAGCTAGATATTACTCATGCTTTGAATTAAATAATTATTCTTTCCTACTCTCCAATCACCCAAAATATGAATGACTCTTTACAATTTGCATGTGTAAAGAATGAAAGCAATGTGATTAATAAAATGTGTTTGGAGATGTGCTTTGTGCAATATTTCTAATAATTTATCTAATGAGGTTTGACTGAAGAAAAAAACAGATAAATGTACAGAAAGTTGAGAAAAAACTGGCCTTTCAAAATCAATGTCTCAAGCAGGAAAATAACCATCCATTGCTCATGTAATATTACTAACAATATTCAAACACAAATACCAAAATAAAATGCAATTAGTCAAACTCCCTAAGGTATCTTAAGAGAGCATTCTTTAACTTTTCAGTCTAATATAACTTTCGGTATTGCTTCCTCCTATATATTTATATAAATTACCCATACTTTACCTAGTTTATTGCAAGAGTCATTGTTATTCATTTTATTAGAGAGACTTGGAAAGAGCATGATTTGAGGATATTTTCATGATGAAAACCCAGAAAATTTATTGTAATCATGATACTGAATAAATATTATCATTGTTCATTTTTATTTTGAATTATTCAGATTCTTTAGAAGGTAAGTAAGAAGTAGTTTTTATGAAATGGGTGGAAGGAAATGAGATGTTAATAACATAACCCATATCCTGGAGAGAGATGGCTCTGTTGTTAAGACTGTGAGAACCCTGTCAGAAACAGCAGGCCAGCTCCCTGCAACCCAGAGTGGGGCTCAAAGCTGGACTGAAACTTTGCATTCTGCCCAGGACAGCCTGGGGGAGCATAAGGCCTAAACAGAACCACCCTGCCTAGGGTGAGCCCAGAGAGGGAAGTGATTCCTCAAAAAAGACAAAGCCAGGAAATACCACAACTACTTCAAGGTGGGCAGGACAGGGCCAAATGGCAGAGACAACCTCTTCATTCGAGTTGACCAATAATTGTAAATGTTGCTCAGGGTAACCAATCACAGTCGTCCAACTCAGGCGACTGCTGAACTCCCTGCCAAAATGTTCATAAAAAGGTTGTGCTTTGTGAGCTGGGGTCTCCTCTTGCCTGCGTGCTGAGGGACCCCAGTGTACATTGGAACAATAAACCTCTTGCAGATTGCAGCAATTCCGGTCTCTGTGGCCTTATTGAGTSGGGGTCTTCGGACGGACTCTTACAATAGCACTGGCTGCTCTTCCAGAGGTCCCGAGTTTAAATCCCAGTAGCCACATGGCAGCTCACAACCTTCTATAATGAGATCTGATGCTCTCTTTAGGCTGCAGGTATACAGGCAGACAGAGCACTTATATACCAAACAAACAAACAAACAAACAAACAAACACATCTTTATGTAAATAAATAACCTAAACCATTTAACAATGAATCTAAAGAGATGAATTAAATGCTTGGACATAAGCTTTATTTTCAAGTATATCATTGGAATAATTTAATGGTCTAGGAATCCATAAATTTTTAGTATTTGTATCAAATCCATTTAATTGACAAAAGAATCCAATCCACGGAGTTCTTATAAATTTTTTTTTTCATAAAAATATATTACAACAGCCCTAGAGCTGGGTATTAAATCACCTACTTGCAACAAGTAACTTTGCAGTTTTCTTAAGCCTGTTTTTCTGGCTTTTGAAGACTGGTACAGAAGTGCCCCAGTGTAGGGGAATTTGAGGGCTGGGAGGCAGGATGGGATCACATTTGAAATGTAAATAACAGAAGTGTTACTGGGGGAGGGATGTTCTCATTTACCAACACCTACTAAGACATTTATTTTTTACAGTGCTTCCTGTGCTCCTTCCCAGATCTGATCCATAGGTGGAAAATGAATAATTACATTGTTACCTGTAAATATTAAAATTAAAGTACTTATAAGAAGAAACCTAGATATAACTTTAAAAGAGCATGGAATATAATCATTGATGGATTTTCACATCCAAAATAGTACTAATCTAATGTGTATTTACATAGTTTTAATTCTAAGAAGTACATTTATTTGCAAGCAATAATACATTTTAGAATTATGGCATAGAGTGGGGGTGAGCAAGTCTTTTCACGTGTCAGTATGTTACTCTTACAGTTTTAGGAATAATAAATCAGTCGATAAATCAGAAATTTCAGTATTATGATTATTTAAAACATACTTATTGTACTCTTCACATGCTATGACTTAAATAATTAAAATTTATGTTTAAAGAATAAAATACACGAACTTTAATAGGACTTAAAAGAGCTACAGCATATGGAAAATTCAAAAAACAAAAGTCAGTATTTAAAAGTCAGATCTTCCAGTTCCATAGCAAGTCTAATAGACACACATTTGAACAATGCCCAATTAAGGCATTTTTTATTTTGAAAATATTCTATGCCATGAGAGAACATTGGACTTGAATGAAGAATGCTATGTATTTGAAGTCATTTGAAAGTATTTTTAACCTTAGTGTCTATTTTAAAATGAGTCCTAATATCAATATTTTACTGCAAGAATTCACCTAGAGATTGCAATCAATTCTTACCTATTTGATGATAAAGTATTTTTTAACTAAAGATTTAAAAATTAACATAAAATTTGATCAAATCCAACTCAGGTCCACTAAGCATGCTACTAAAAACAGTAAAGTTGAGCCTATGAGTTGAGCCTATGTGACTGTCAGCCAGTGAATATGTGTGTGTGTGTGTGTGTGTGTGTGTGTGTGTGTGTATATATATATATTCTTCAGTTTTTATATATATACCACACATATTGTGTAGTACCTCCAAAAAAAAAAAAAGCAAAATCAGTTCATTTTCATATAAATGGATGTACTGGAATTGAGTATCCAAAATAAATAAGAATCTAAAGGCAAGTGGATGTAATTTATCACATATGAAAAAGAAATAAAGAAAAATGATTTAAATTAGAAAAGAYACATTTGATATAATTCTAGAAAATATCTATAAGCTATAAATGACTCTGAATAGTTGAAGAAAACCCACTCAGTTGTGAAGAATGAAAGAAAAAGGAGTGTATGTAAATAAATTCTCTATCTGGATTCAATTGACTGAATCCAGATAGAGAATTTATTTAGTTTTGCTTAAATTGCTGTTTATTTTTGATACAGAAATTCCATTATGAAGAGTTCATCCCAGTGGTGATAAAAATTTAAACATTGAGCAGTTTGTGATTTATGGTTTTTGAAAATATATCACATAATATTCATACACAATTTTAGATATTAATAGTTTTCTGATGATTATAATTTGAAACTGTTGCCTGACCTCTAAAAGAATAATAAAATAAGTGAGGGTTCAGCCTTACAAATAGCTATGCAGCTGAAGTCACCTTTGAAATGCCTCCGTGTGTTGTCATGGTCCTGTGATTGACAGTAAATGCTTTTAAGCATACAAGCCAAGGTGAATCAGGGTTTTTGTAGACTAACACATTTATCTTAAAGTTAATTTGTATACAAATAGTTTCGTATGTTCATATTTATTTTTATAAACAGCACTTCTGCATCATATGATTTGTGAATCCCTTAGGAAATGATGGTGTTAGGTCTAGTTACCCTGAGAATTGTTTGTTCTTATTAAATGTTTTCATATAGGGGCATAAAGTCTTCATTATTTCAGAGATGGTGAGTTTCTATATTATGGTGTATGTCAGTTTTAACAACATTTTATGTACTTTAAATAAATGAGCTGTAGTATTGTAAAAATATGAATTTCATGAACCTTCCTACAATTAATTAGATTAGTAAGAAATACTAGGTCTAAGACAACATACAAACAAGAAAATCTGTCATTTATTTTAGAATAGAACGAGGAAGAAGGAATAGTCCATCTACTCTTTGTTCACCAGGATAATAACTGACATAAATAAGCACAAATTTGACAAAATTTACATGTTCAACTGAAGGAAGCTGTGAAACTAATAAGGGGTTAGTGTTTTAATATGTTGACTCATAAAGAGATAATTGTAAATGATTGCAAAAATGTTTTAACATTTGAAAAATTTTTAAATGTATGTGGTATTCATAAGATCCAACAAAACTTAATACAATTGTATTTCTTGGCCTGTGGGCCATTTAATCCATAATGTGATTTGTGTAGTTTCCCGTTATAGTAAGTATGTGATATACTTAGTATGTGAAGTTTGTGAAGATGGATGGCATACATAATTGTTAAAGCAAAACAAATCAATGGTTTTATGCGAGGAAAATTTATTGTAAGCACAATATAATTAATCATTTATATCAGTGTTATGAATGGGAGGTTTTATAAATGATAATATTTTCTGATATATTGTTTTATAACATTTGCATGTCCTAAAGAACTTTTATAACCATGATACTATTCCTTACAATGGTTTCTGGATCTATGAGAGGTGAATAAATATTATAATAATGACTATTTTTCTAAGCAAATATTGTGTGATACTTTATATTTTCTTTGTCCCATGCTGCTTTATCTGCATAGAATATTCTTTCTCAAGTCTTCAGTTGCTTTACAAACCATCTAAATATCCAAATGCTCATTTATCTTCTTCTGTATTTTTCTGCAAACACCAAAGAACATTGATTTTTAAGTTATCCTTTGGTTCTTTTATATTTGTTTTTTTTGCATTTTTATGTTTTTAAAGAATCATTGTACCTCATAAGTTGGAAATAATTGTATTAGCATTCACAATGCAGAATATATGATCTTATCTATTTCCTGCTTTAAATGGTTTGAATAATTATATTACGTTCTTTAGAATTCTTGTAAGAGGTTTTTTTTCTAGAGATGTCACTAATTCTTTATTTAATAAGTGTTCTCTAAGTTAGCTTTTGATTAGAATTTGAATCAAATCTTTCAGAAAAGCTTTCACAAAATAAAATAATTTTAAAAATCTTGGCTTCTGAATACAGCCCCAGTTAATGAATGCATGCCAGAATACTTTACATTTGATGTTATTCATCACATCACTCCGTCTTTTCTTATGTCCTAAAATATTTATATGTTTCTTTTTTATGCAATAGCTTACCAGACATTTCATATCACTACACCCAGCACTGTGCCAATACCACAGAAATGAGAAAAAGATACTTTGCTCTCTGTAAGAGCATCACCAAACTGCTCATAATGAAAGAATGTCATGCCTGGGATGTGGAACGTCATGCCTGGGATGTTAGAAGCTTTAAATAAAAAGTAAATGGGTTCAGCATCCTTTGGAAAGTGGAAATACCTAAAACCAGTGTCAGTAGCCACAAAACAAGATCACTCATGAATCAGGTACGCTAATCTTTTATTGACTGGATAATAGTACCAATGAACTAACTCGAATTACTGACATGACTAGGTTTATTACTGTGGGTGTGTATATTCCTTTCAAGATACAGACTGTTGTTCCTAGGTCATTTGATTCTACTATACAGTTCCTAAAACTAATCTGGAAATTATCTGTTATTTAACTCTTCATATTGTACAGGGCATGGAGATTTTCTAAGCTTCAATTTACTCACAATAAATATTCCATTTTTTAAAAAATTTATGCTTAAATGACTAGAAAACAGGTAGAATATATAAAGCTTTAATATTGAATCAAAGTACTCTATAAACATAAGGTATCTGCCTTACACAACCATTTTAAAATGGAAAACGACTCGTATTTTTACTTGAAACATTGGCTTTGTATTTATAGGTTAAACATTAGCTATTATTTTTTTCCACATAGATATTTTTCTCTATTCAAAACTGTGTCATGAGGTAGAAGACAATAGTGGGAAATCCTACCAGTAAGACAGTTTATGTTAATGCGTTCAATTGATGACTCAGTTTGAAATCCTTGTGATGTTCATGTTTCCTAGTTATTTTCGAAGAACTGAGCTCTGATTATCACCACACCCACCTTGCTAGAGTCTCATACTATGATCTCGTGTATTTTCTTTTTTTTTATTGGATATATTCTTTATTTACATTTCAGATGATTTCCCTTTTCCTGGYTCCCCGCCCCCCAAAGGTTCCATATGCCCCTTTCCCTCCCCCTGTTCCCCCATCCTCCCCTTCCCACTTCCCTGTTCTGGTATTCCCCTACACTGATGCATTGGCCTTTCCAGATCCAGGGGCCACTCCTTTCTTTTTCTCGGGCATCATTTGGTATGTGGATTGTGTCTTGAGTGTTCCAAGATTCTAGGCTAACATCCACTTATCAGTGAGTGCATACCATGGGTCTTCTTTTGAGACTGGGTTACCTCACTTAGTATGATGCTCTCCAGCTCCATCCATTTGTTTAAGAATTTCGTGAATTTTCTTTAGAGATTTTCTTTCTTAGAAATGCTATATATGTATATAACTAAATTGGGAGTTACTATAGCTTCTTGGAATACCACCATCTACTATAAATATTATATCACTTAAGTGGCAACTTACTCAAGAGAATTAATTGAGAAATTTTTGAATACCACACACGAGTATTTTATTTAACCAAATTATTGGAAAGACAGGTACTGGTGAACAGTAATGCAATTGAGGGACCATTTCACATAACTTGCATGCCTCCTATAAATCAGCCAAAAGGACCTAGTCAACTTTGGGTTAAGTAAGATTCTGAGTCTGTCTAGCCTTATGTGATATTGATACAAGYCATATTCATTTGGGAAGAGAGAACCTCAATTGAGAAAATACCCCAACAGACTGATAGTTGATGTGGAAAGGTGGTCCTAGGAGCAGTCTGAGAAAGCCAAGTGAACAAATAAACAGCACTCCTTCATGGCCTCTGCATCAGTCCGGCTGTCAAGTTCCTCCCCTGAGTTCTTGCCCTGGAGTCCCTCCCTGGCAGACTTAAAAGCTCTAATGTGAAGCAAACCCTTTAAATCATTTCTGTCCCATGTAACTTTTGGCCTTGGTGTTTTTTCACAACAATAGAAAATTTAACTACAAAACATACCCATGAAGTCTAAGATATGTTAATGAGATGAAATCTAAACTTACTAAAATATTTTTGCATGGGTTATACTGAAAGTGTGCCTTGCTGTGAGTATAAAGCAGTGTATATTCTCCACATGTGTTAAATGTGATAGTAGTTGTTTGGGTTTTTTCCTTTTATTTTCCCTTATTTTATATTGTTTTGTTTTGTTTTATTTTATTATGTAGACTTACTAGGAAAAAAAAAAGAGAAGAGATGAAGAACCAATCTGTGGAGATTGTATTCATTTTGCTTGGACTGACAGATGACCCTCAGCTACAAATTCTGATTTTCCTGTTTCTGTTTTTCAATTACATCTTGAGCCTGATGGGAAACTTAATGATCATTCTCCTCACCCTGCTGGATCCCCACCTAAAGACTCCCATGTATTTTTTCCTTCGGAATTTCTCCTTCTTAGAAATTGCATTCACAACTGCCTGTATTCCACGGTTTTTAATGAGCATTCTCACTGGAGACAGAACAATTTCCTACAATGCTTGTGCAGCTCAATTATTCTTCTTTTTTCTCTCACTAATCACAGAATTCTACCTCCTGGCTGCTATGTCCTATGACCGCTATGTAGCCATCTGTAGACCACTGCACTATCCCATCATCATGAACAGCAAAGTATGCCACATACTGGTCCTCAGCTGCTGGGTGACTGGGTTCTTAGTCATCTTCCCCCCTTTACTCTTGGGACTCAAACTGGATTTCTGTGCTTCCAAAACAATAGACCACTTCCTATGTGACACTTCTCCTGTCCTGCAGCTGTCTTGTACAGACACACATTTCATAGAATTGATGGCTTTTGCTTTAGCTGTCATGACACTTATCATCACCTTGATCTTAGTCATCCTCTCCTACACACTCATCATCAAAACCATTCTAAAGTTCCCTTCAGCTCAGCAGCGTAAAAAGGCCTTTTCCACCTGCTCCTCACACATGGTTGTTGTCTCCATTACTTATGGGAGTTGTATCTTCATGTACATGAAGACATCGGCCAAGGAGAGAGTGACCTTAAATAAAGGTGTAGCTGTGCTTAACACCTCTGTGGCCCCTTTGCTAAACCCTTTCATTTATACTCTAAGGAACCAGCAGGTGAAGGATGCTTTCAAACAGGTGCTTCACAGAATGTGTTATTCCCAAAACAGTGAATTAAGATTTAGACCTAAATAGTATGATGTTGGAACATGAATGAAAGAGGGGATGTAATGTCCAACTATGTCAGTTGTGATCTATGCTTTAATTCTCATGTTCTCTATCACCTTTTCTTTCCATGCTCCCTTACAATCCCTCCTGCATTCCTCCAGTTATTTCTCTGATACATCCTACATCATATTAATATGAAATTAAATCAAATACCTACAGGTGAATTTTCAGAAATGCTGAGGGTATTTTCTCTTCTGGAATTTTATGTAAAAGACATCCCTTACTTTGATCTTTAGTTTTACATTTCCTTGCTCTGCATAAAAATTTGAGGTCTCTCATGCTATAGTTGGTTCAGGATGTTAATTTGGTATAGTAGCCTGTCTGTTGTACTTTTCTGGGGGAAAAGAGAGAAACAGTATGAAAGTCTGTACCCATAACTTAGTATTTAAGAAAACTTGTTTTTGAAGAGGACGTGGGTTTGCCATCCAGTACTCGCATTGTGGCTCACCATCATTCAATGCCTTTTGTCTTTGTAGGCATTACATGCCTGTGGAATACAGACACACATGTAGGCAAGAAACTCAGATGCATACAATAAAAATAAACAATTATTTTTCAAAACCCACCATGGATGTCATATAAGCTCTCCACTCTGTCTGAAGAACAAGTTATTTTACACTCCCATTTCTGAGCTTTTCATAGAATTTCTCCCATTGTGCTACAGAAAACTGGAAATAAAAGAAAAAAATGGCTTTCTGGTTTCTCCTCTCCAGAGTAGGGACCATTATATATAATGTTGATGTGTCAGCATACAGTTCAATGCAGAATCCATGAAAATCACTTAGAAATTATATCCTATTGTTAGTCTCTTGACTCAGTGAGWGATATAAGTGCTGACATCTGCATCTTCTTGTACCGTTTTCTTCCATTATGTATGATTATTTGAAACAACTTGACAATTATGAATATTGAATCCATATGGCCCATTCATATTCCTTCAAACATTTCTGATGCATTGGTTATAAACATATCTATAGTCTGATAAAAGGAAAAATAAAAAAAGAATAATTTAATCTTCCTGAGATCTATTTGTCCCCAGAGAGAGCAAGGCCCACATTTGAGTTCTAGAAAAAAATTCTTCTAATGAGCATATCTTAGAACCTGTGAAAATATGCATTCTTATTTTTAATCTATTAGTGGACTGAAAATCTCTTAAAATTAGTGATATTTACAAGATTTGACATAATACACATTATCAGAGAAATCACGTTTGTAGCTTCATTTATTACAGAGTGTGGCCTATACAAATAGTGTAACCCATATATTCGGATGTAAAATGTATAATAGTGGGCTACAGAGTTGGCTTTGTCAAGGACCAGCTTTGTCATCACAGGGTAAACCGAGGCAGTGATGGGGTATGGCATTGGTGATTGGGGCTGGAATTGATGACTTCTGGCAATTTAACTCTCTCTTGCTATTTAGGACCAAAAGCTGAAGACTTCTGACAATATCATTCTTTCTTGCTATTTGGGCAGCCAAAAGCTGTTGGCTTCTGTTAATTAACTCCTGCTGATAACAGTAGGGGAAAAGAAACTTAAATACTTGAGTTTTTTTGCTCTTTAACTTAGGAACCCATGCTGGTCAGGGGAGAGGCTTAGAGTTCCTTAACTCTTTGTGAGCTAGAGAGAAAAGAAAAGAAAAGAAAAAAGAAAAGAAAAAGAAAAGAGAGAAACATACATACTGTATGAAGCTGAAGAAAGGGACCACCACACTTTATTGGAGGTCTCAATTTGGGCTAGTCATTGGTTGGTCTTTTCCTCTATCTATGCTCCATCTTTGTCCCTGTACATCTTGTAGGCAGGACATGCTTTGGTATGAAGTTTTATGGGTGGGTTGCTGTCCTTTACTGTCCACTGGGAGTCCTGCCTGGCTTCAGGAGATGACTATTTTAGGTTCCATATCTCTCACCCCTAGGAGTCTCAGGTAGAGTCACCCTCAGACTCTCTGGGGCCTCCCCCATCACAGGTCTCTGGCACATCCTAGAGATGCCCTACCCTACCCACTGCCAATTCACATTCTTTCTCCTTTGCTCTCCCTACACCTGATCCCTTTCACCCCTTTGCCTTCCCTATTCTCTCTCCCACCTAGTTCCCTCTCTTCACCAAATTCCAATAACTCATTCATTTCCCCTTCTGAGAAAGACTCATAAATCCTATCTTGGGCCCTCCTTGTCCTTTGGCTTCTTTGGGTCTATTGATTATAGAGTGTTTATCCCGTACTTTATGGCTAATATCCACTTATATGTGAATACACACCTGGGTTACCTCACTGAGGATTTTCTAATTCTACCCATTTGTCTGTAAAATCCATGATGTCTTTGTTTCTAATATCTGAATAATATTCCATTGCGTAAATGAAGTGTATTTTTTTTATCCATTCATCAGTTGAGGGATATCTGGGTTGTTTCTAGTTTCTGACAATTATGAATACAGCTGCTATGAACTTAGTTGAGCAAGTGGCCTTGTGGGACCATGGAGTGTTTTGGGATATATGTCCAGGAGTGATATAGCTGGGTCTTGAGGTAGAACTATTTTAAGTTTTCTAAGAAATCACCAAATTGATTTTCAGAGTGGTTGTACAAGTTTTCACTCCCGCCAGCACTGGAGCAGTGTTTCCATTGCTCTACATTCTAGCCAGCATGTGCTGGCTCTTAAGTTTTTGATCTTGGCCTGAGATCTTTTGTTGTTGTTATTGTGCTTGTTTAATGTTATAAAAAGTTTTTATTTACTTACCTGGAAGCTTTTACTAAATTGTTTTTTGACATTTTATAAGTGTACAAAGTCCACTCTGATTACTCTAAGACCCATCATCTCTAATCCCCCTCCCATTCCTATTATCCTCCATTTTCCTTCTTTTTTTTTTATTGAATATATTCTTTATTTACATTTCATTTCCCTTTTTCCTGGTTTCCCCGCCCCCCCAATGTCCCATTCCATTTTCCTTCTTAAAAGTTCCTTTCTGTGTCTCTGCTTGTGCCTGTCTCCTTCTGTATGTCTGTTTCTGCTGTCTCTCTTTTTCTATTCTCTGTATCTGTCTCTCTGTCTCTCTTTCTGTCTCTGTTTCTCTCCCTCCATTTCTCTCTTCATACCCACTGACTTTATCCAGGATCATCTGTTTGACCATAGTTTTTGAACTAACCACTGGAATCCAGGGGACTCCTCAGAGTGTACACAACTAAAAAGAATGATGACTCTCCATAGTCCATCAGTAGGAATAGTTTATGAACATACATACAGGACTGCCTGGACTCAGTGAGAGAAGACGTGCATAATCCTCAAGAGATTTGGGGTTCCAGGGAGTGGGAAGACCTGGCAGGGGTGTGTGTTGGGCCGTGTGGGGATCCTCTTGGAGACTGGGTTGGGGGAGGAGAAATGGGATAAGGAACTGTGGGAGGGAGGTCAGGGAGGGAGTTAACAAATGGACTGTAAAAAGTAAAACTAATAAAAATGGATGTAAAAGTATCTCTGTAGTAGCATTTAAAGTCTTTGGGGTATAGGTCTAATAATGGTATATTCGGATCATGTGGTAATTCTATTTTGAGTTTTTTGAGAGCACCCCCATACTGATATCCATAGTGAATGAAACACATTTTATTTTCACCAGTTTTGAATGTTTTGTTGATTTGTAAAGATATTAAATAGTTTTCATTAGTTGTTAATTTTCTCTGTGCTCTAAAAATGTATGGATCAATTAAGATATGTATGGTAGCCTTAACAAAGGAAAGATTGTAGAGTAGTTCAGTCCTGTACTTCAGCAATCTCAAAGGAATTGAAAACAAATTATCTCCCAAGTGTAAAGTTGTCCATGTGTTACTAGGAAAATGGAATTTGGCTGAAAGGAAAGCAGACTGGTTGTTTCAACACACTGGTTTGCAGCTTTCCTCTCCCTGTGATATTGCTGTGCTTTGTGGACAGGTGCTTCACTAGAGCATCACATCTGAAGTTCTCTGCTTCCTTCCTTCCTTCCTATCTCAAGCTGGTCTCTCAGTGATTTATTGTGACCGCAGAAGGTACAACTGTCTTATCCCTATGTGATACTCAATCCTTACCTATTTCAGAGAACTTTATAATGTTTCACCACCCACTATTCTCTAGAAATTAAAGAATTATGATTTAAGATAATTGGCTTTGCAGGCCAGTTCCTAGACATATCCGTTCATACATAAATGATATTATAGATATATTTTTACTTTTGACACTACTAAAAATCATCCACATACTTAAGCACATCCTTCAGCTTTGTGAGACAGAATTTTTATGAAATAGACATGAGGTTGAACTAATCATCAAACTCTCTTGAATTATAAATATTATTTCTTAGGGGTGGGACTTTGTGTCCACTTTATCCTCTCCCTGCTAGGAGTTTATTTGGGTTGAATGTTTGTTTGTGTGTGCTGTCACAGGCTCTGTGAAGTCACATTTGTATTCCTGTTGTGTCTGGGTGATACTGTTTCCTTGTAGTCATCACAGACATATGGCTTTTGTAATGTTTAAGTTTCTTTTYCCCCATAACTTCATGAGACTTGATGGATGGAGTTTAAGAAAGATGCTTCATTTRGGGCTGAGTGGTCCAAAGTCTATCACTCTCTGCACACTGTGTAGTTGTGAGTTTTCAGTTATCATCTACTGCAAGAGTATGTGTCTCTGACAATGAAAGGGTGATGCTCCATCTATGGGCATAGCAATATGTCATTAGGAGTCCTGCTGGAGGGAAATTCAGCTTTCTCCAATGGTGTGTCTCTGGGTCTATTGAGCACTATAGGGCTGTAGGGTAACCACATGCCCAGGAATAGTTGGCCATCCCAAAATGGACTCCATGTTTTTTGTTTTGTTTCATTTGTTTGATATTAGTTTCATGTTTTGTTGTTAATATTTTCGTCTCTTTTGGATTTAATTGGTTTGTTTTGATTTTTTGTTTTATGTTTATTAGTTTTTGGGGGGGGGTAGAAAGAGAGAATATCAAGCTGAATGGGCATAGAAGTGAGAAGAATTTAGGAGAAGTGTGTGTAGGTAAAAGAATTTGATCAAAGTTTATTGTATGAAAATTAGTAGAAAATATTTTTAAAATTTTTGAAATTTAAAAGTATAAATATGCTATTTTATATTTTAAGTAAA
>BDUI01024449.1:5900-21693 GCA_002335545.1 Apodemus speciosus | reverse complement strand
AACAACAACAACAACAACAACAAACCAAAAAACAAGTTGAACATCCTTAATCTGAAAATCCCAAATGCTCCCACATCTATATTTTTTTGCTTGCACATGGGGGCTGGGGTGTGTATGTTTCTGATGAGACTTTTCTTAGCTTTCAAGCCAGTACCTCCTGCCTGTGTCCTCATCTAGCCTTTTCCCCTGTGAGAAGAGAGCCCATGTGCTCTCTGACATTTCTTGGACAATGGCCCTATCAGATCAGGGCTTCTTAATGCTTGTATTATTAATTATTAATTCTTGATATCCCATTTCCAATTACAACTGCATGTGATTCTTAAGGAGTTTATAATCCCTGGGAGAAGACCATAGACTCAATCCAATTATAATTAACAGATTTATTGATTAATCTGATTGTGTGCAGGACACACAATCTCTGAGCCAAATTTGATATTTCCATGAAGGAGAGATATGGGGAAGGGTTTTTAAAGGGTAAAACCACAAGAAGACCTTCAGCATCTATTCAAGTAAGCAAAAACTAGTCTTCTCTGACAAGTTTAAGTAGTTAAGGCTACTCAAAATTGTCTTTGGGTATCTATGTAAGCAAATCACAGAAATGAAAAAAAACAGCTGGTAATATCACAACAAGTAGATGGTCATGGCTATATATTTCTGGGTGGAGATCACTGAGTCAGAGTTGTTTTCTGAGGACCTATCTTTCTGGAATTTTGAGTCTAGGGCAAACAGTCATTAGGTACTAACATAAAGATCTAACACAAGTAGAGTTTCTCTGACTGGTCTTTACAGTAGGTTAGGCCTTTAACATAGGAATTTATGGAGGACGAAAATGTTCACTATGTGTACTAAGATCAGTTGGCAGAATCCAGTCTAGCTTGGAGTTAAATATGTCCTCTGTGGATGAGCTTCAGTGATGTTTTGGATTGGAGGGCAGTTGTACATTGCTCACTCTTCTGACAGGTGTATATAGGTGTTCCAGTGTCCTGTTATTGGGGGTGGGCTTTGAGGTTTCACAAGCCCTGCCAGGGCCAGCATATTCTCCCCCCTCTGAAGACCAGGATGTAGCTCTCAGCTACTGCTCCTGTGCCATGCATGCCACTGTGCTTACCATGCATGCTCCCTGCCATGATGAAAGTGGACCAAACTGTAAGCAAATCCAAGTTTGGTGCTTTGTTTTTATAAGAGTTGCTTTGTTCTTGGTGTCTCTTCACAGCAAGGAGTGACCAAAACATTCATCACAGCTTGCTCAGCCTGCTTTATTATAGAACCTAGGACCAGCCACCCAGGGATGGCACTACCCACAATATGCTGGGCCCTCCCACATCAACCACTAACTAAGAAAATGCTGTACAACTGGATCTTATGGAAGCATTTTCTCAATCGAGGCTCTCTCCTTTCAGGTGAAATGCACAGAGCACTTCAGTTCCTCCATGGGATCAAATAGCCATCTTTTCAGCAACACTCAAGCTTGCTTTGTTTCCTGGAGCAGCCAGTGCTCAATTCAGCGGAATACAACATAAAAATCACCTTTGGTAATGACAAACATGAGTAAAAAAAACGAGGTCCAAAGCTGGTTACATTAGCCCTGGTGTTGTTGTTGTTGATTTATTATTATTATTATTATTATTATTATTATTATTATTGACTGGATCTCAGTATGTAGCTTTTGGCTGGCTTGGAACTCAGAGGTCTGCCTATTTTTGACTTCAAAATGCTAAGACCGATGTACACTACCAAACCTGGCCTATCCCTGCTATTTTAGATGTGCCTTGGTCTAGATGTAGATAAGATGTAGTATTGTCTATTGATCAGTACTGACTAGGTCCATGAGGATGTGGATGAAAAGGTTACTTAGTTGGTATGACTTTTTTCCATGTGACTAAATGCATTTTGCACTAGAGGTTATATCTTTTTTTTGCATTTTTAAATATTTATTTATTTATATGAATACACTGTAGCTCTCTTCAGACACACCAGAAAAGGACATCAGATCCCATTACAGAATGTTGTGAGCCACCATGTGGTTGCTGGGATTTGAACTCAGGACCTCTGGAAGAGCAGTCAGTGCTCTTAACCACTGATATGGCCATCTCTCCAGCCCAGAGTTAGGAGATCTTATGAATAAAAAAGGAGGTCAGTTGTAAAGGTGAACAGAGTTTGCAGGGCTCTTATTGCCCCTGCAGGGATATCTACAAGAATGGCATCACTATTATCCCACAGGGTTGGTTAGTGTTGGTTTTGCATTGCAGTTTTTTAATATTATAATAGATTTTTTTTGTGGGACAACATCTCACTATGTAGCCCTGTTTGGCCTGGAACTCACTTTGCAGACTAGGCTGGCTTTTAACTTAAAGATTTCTGCCTGCCTCTGCCTCACAAGTGCTGGGATTAAAGTGTGTACCATCATACTTGGATTTAATATTTTAATATTTTTTATTATTTTTTTCTTGAACTATTATTTGCATGACTGGGGATGGAGCCCAGGGCTTTGTGAGTCATAAATAAATTATCTCATCACTGAGCTATGCCTAAGGCATGATAGGGTATCTCTTTTTTAAAAATTTTTATTAGTTAAATAAAATTTAAATATACTTTGATCATATTTTCCCAGGCCCCAAGTTCATCCACAACCTCTCCTCCCTAATAACCCAAATTTAACCTTATGTTCTTTCTTAAGAAAACCAACAAACAAAAACAAAGACAAAAACAACCCGAAAGGGCTGGAGAGATGGCTCAGCAGTTAAGAGCATTGGTTGCTCTTCCAGCAACCACATGGTGGCTCACAACACCTGTAATGGGATCTGATGCCCTCTTCTGGTGTGCCTGAAGACAGCTACAGTGCACTCATAGATGTATTTAATAAATAATTCCTTATTTATTATAATATATTATATATAATGTACAATGTATTATATATAAATCAATCAATTAATATTATATATTATATATAAATCAGTATATATACACACACACAAACAAAATAAAATAAAAATAGCAAACTCTTACCAAAGAAAAGTGTACACACACACACACACACACACACACACACACGGAAACTGTGGAGTCCATTATTTATTGGTCAATTATACCTGAACATGAGTTCTGCCCTGGAGTGGCTGATATATACCCAGGGTCATTTGATTGGAGAAAACTGATTTTTCCCTCTCTCAAGAGGTATAAATTACAGTTCCATTGATAATCTTTACCCTAGTGGCTAGATATCCATTCATTCATTCATTTGAAAACTTTCAACAATATAAAATAGAATCAGATAAAACAAACCATCACACCGAAGTCAGAAAAGACAGACCCACAGAAGGAAAAGAGACCAAGAGTCTCTGACTCAAAGAGTCGGAGACCCACTCATTCACATACTAAGAAATCCCTAAAAAACATTAAAGTGGAAGTTGTAAGCGCAGAGGGCCTGGTGCAGATCCGTGCAGGCTTTGTGCTTGTGGCTTTAGTCTCTCGTGACTTTATATGACCTTTACTCATGTTGATTTTATAGGTCCTGTTTTCTTGGTGTCCTCCGTCTTCTTTGACTTTTCTTCCATGGGGTTACCGGAGCTCTGAGGGGAGGAATTTGATGGGGACATCCCACTTAGGGCTAAGTGTTCCAAGGGCTCTCACTCTCTGTATGTCTGTCTGGGGGGGGGGTCCTTGTATTTGTTTCTTTTCTGATAGTGGCTGAACAAGGCATTGATGTATGAGATCTGCGAGTATCGCAGATTACCATTAGGAGTCCTTTTAGCACTACAAACATAGTTTTCTTTTAGGCCAGTATTATGTGGCTTTGTCCTAGATCCCTGGGCTACGATCAGTTATTGATTGGCTATTCTCACAAGCTTTGTGCCATCATGGCCCTAGCATATCTTTTTTTTTTTTTTCAAGACAGCAAGCCCTGGCTGTCCTGGAACTCACAGAGATCCACCTGGCTCTGCTTCCTGAGTACTGGGATTGAAGGTTTGCACCACCACCACCTGCCCACTCCTAGCATATTTGTAGGTAGAATACCATTCTGATAAAGGTTTGGTGGCTGACTTGGTGTTTAAGGTTCTCTTTTGGAAGTGTGCAGAGTACCTTCCTGTAACAAAGACACTGGATACAGAGGTAAAGGGTTTATGTGGCACCACCTTGCCTTCGCCATGTTCAACGAGTTGAATAGGTGTTGTTGTCAGCAGTGGGGCCTTGTGGTAAGATGGTGGAGTGTATAGTCTTGGCAACATTCTGGTTGTTTGGGAATTCCCAYTTCTTTATACTCAATTATATGTAACTCACACTTGGTGACAGGAAGTGGTCAATTGGGACTCTGTCACCCCCATTATTTGGTGATTTCATTTAGATCATCTTCATATATGTATGTTTTAGGTGGTTTCTATTGTATGAGGTTTCCATATTACCCCTCAAATGGCCCTTGATTTTTAGCTGTCTCTCCCCATATTCCCTTCTGCTGCCCCCTCTCCCCTTCCCATTCCCACTTGATACTTCCTTTCCACATCCCGTCACCCATCCATAAATATCCACTCTATTTCCATTTTAATGGGGTCTATCTGTTCCATCTAGTTCCTTAGTTTATACCTATCCTCTGTAGTTCTATGCATTGAAGCTTTGTTGTTTTTGAATTAACAGTTAATATCAACATATACGCAAATACGTACAATATTTCTCTTCCAGGATCTGAGTTAACTTATTCAGGATGATTGCTTTCTAGTTCCATCCATTTGCCTGCAAAGTTCATTATGACATTTTTTTTTTTAATAATGACTACGTACTCCCAGAGCTCCCAGGGACAAAACCATCAACCAAAGAGTACACATGGAGTTACCCATGGCTCTAGACACATAGGCAGCAGAGGATGGACTTATTGGACATGAAAGGGAGGAGAGGCCCCTGGTTTGGGGAAGGCTCGATGCAGCAGTGTAGGGGAATGCCAGGACAGGGAAGGGGAAGAGGGTTGGGGAACAGGGGGAGGGGAGATGGGTTATGAGACTTTCGGGGTGGGGGGACCAGGAAAGGGGACAAAATTTGAAATGTAAATAAAGAATATAAATAAATAAATACATAAAAATAATGACTAAGTAATACCCCATTGTAAAAATGTACCATTTTCTTTATCTGTTCTTCTGTTGAAGGACATCTAGGATTTTTTCCATGGCTCTGGCTATTATGAATAGAGTGGTAATGAACATGTCTGAACAACTGTCCTTAGGTAGTATGAAAGTATGAAGCATTCTTTGGGTATATGCTCAAGAGTGGAGTAGCTGGATCTTGAGGTGGATTGATTCCCAACTTTCTTAGGAACTGCTATATTGCTTTCCACAGTGGCTGTATGTGGGGAAAACTTTAGTGGAGAGGCTTTCGAGCCAAAGTAGTAGCGGCCTTATGGCTATTGAGAAGCAGAAATAACCCAGGGGAGGGAGCCGGCCAGAGCGCCGCAGGGTAGGGAGACAAAGAGGTGGGAATCCCGCGTCCCGCCAGGGTTCACCGACACTGGTCGGGCCGACTCGGGAGGGAGGCTGCAGCGGGACTTCAGGGACCGCCGTGAGGCAGAATGGACTGTAGGAAGTCGCGGGATTCCGCCCCAGGGGGTGAAGAAGGTGCAGTTTTCGTGGGGGGAGGGGGAAGGCGCTCTCTGTTACCTGGGGGGTGTCTGGTCGTGAGAGGCTCTAAGACCCCATCCGAGGCTGGAGGGAGAAAGGCGGTGGGTGCAGGCGCGAGTTGGGCGGGTCTCTGTGTATGGGTGGGTTCGTGCTCCGCGTTTGGGGTGCCAGCTGTGGGGGGGGGGGAAGGAAAAGGAAGGAAGGGGCGGCAGCGGCGACAGGTCCGACATAGGAGAGCTCTGGCACACAGAGCCCGAGGGGATAGGCAAACCAGCAGGAGCAAACAGCGACAAGGAGTGTGGGCCCGGCGGGCGGGGCCGCTCGCACAGCCCAGAATACCTGTTATGGAGAAGCTGCTTGGCTGCGAGGTGGCTGGTCCTTTCCCATGGCAGCTGGAGACACAAAGGCCTGCTCAGGGCTCTTACGGGGAGGGTTTAATAAAAGAGACAGCTCATAGTTTTATGCTTTATTATTAAAAGAATAGAATGAGAAAAGGAAAAGAGAAGATAGAGAGATGAGAGATGGCCATGACCACGTGGAAGAGAGACGAAGAGAGATAGAGAGATGAGAGAGAAAAATAAGGAGCGAGATGAGAGAGCAGGATAAAAGAGCGAGGAGGGGCAGGGAGCTTTCTTTTCTAGTAGGCTGGGTTACCTGGCAACAGGTACCAAGGGGCGGGGAAAGCCTGGCTGTAGCCAGGTGACTGCAGAGGTGGAGTCCAGCCAGAACTCTAGGGCGTGGGGCGTGGTGGCCTTGCCCAACCAAGGTACACACAGCAAGGTCCCGCAGCTGTACAAGTTTGCATTCTCACTAGCAATGACTAAGTGCCCTCTTCACTCCACACTCTTGAAAGCATGAGCAYCCACTTGTTTTGTTCATCTTAGCCATTCTGACAGATGTAAGATAGAATCTCAAAGTAGTTTTGATTTGTATTTCACCGATGGCCAAGGATATTTAACATTTTGTTTCTCAGCTATTTGAATTTTTTTTTTTATTGTGAATTATCTGTTTAGATCTGTACCTCATTTTACTTGGGTTATTTGTTTTCTTTTTGTCTAGTTTCTTCAGTTCTTTATCTATTTTGGATATTAACCCTCTATTGGAATTGTACTTGGTAAAACTACTTTTCTATTTCATAGGCTTTCACTTTGTTGTACAGAAAGTTCTCATTAATAAATGACGTCCCATTTCTTAATTGTTGATCTTACTGTTCTGTTCACTAGAATGCCTAATGCTGTTCTATTCCGGAAGTTGTCTCCTGTATAAATAATTTCAAGGCGATTTCCCAATTTCTCTTCTATCGGGTCTAGTGTAACTGGTTTTATGTTAAGGTCTTTGATCTGTTTGGAGTTTGAGATAAGTATGAATAGGTTTTGATTCTTCTACATTTAGCCATACACTTTCGCTAGCACCATTTGTTGAAGATGCTAACGTTGAATTTACGCAGGAACTTATAAGGCCTTATAGCCACTTATACGAGTCATAGAAATCCTCACTAACAAGGCACAGTGGACTGTGGTTGAATTCCTCATCGAGGTTGTCTTTTACCCTTCTGTACACTGGCCAGAATGCTGTGGTGTGGATACTACCGTCCCCACCCATGTGGTGGCAGCCATGGTCTTTGGAAGGGGTTGGGCACCAAATTCCTCTCTGAGYGGCCTTCTGGTAAGAAGCAGTCCTAAGGCTCAGTATCCATCTCCTAGTTGAATGTACTAGGATCCCCACCTCCCTGAGTCCTTGAGTGGGCAGAAGTATAAGATCCCTTGAATCTAGTGTAATTCAGTGGCTGCAGACCCCAAATGTGTGATCTTGATATCCTACGGTGGGGAGGRGGCTCAAAGCATGACATGTGCAAAAAATAACTGTATCCTGCACTAACTGTGGCTAGGTATGGAGGGGTCAGGCCTTAGCCTAACAACCCTGTCTTACCAGCTCAGCTACCTTTCATTATGATTCGTAGGGATGGATATTCCTTTTCTCCCACTCCTCCATACTAGCAGCCCCACCCATGGAGCTCTTCCAGTTATAGTCTGTTCGATGGTCAGGGCAGTCCACCCTCCAGGATGTTCCTCTTCTGTTCATCCCATAGGTCTCGCAAAGTCCAGAACTAATATAATTGAAGTTAAGTGGGCGGCTTAACYTTTCTCAGGTATTTGGGTACCTCAGTCCTCATTGAGTGTGGGGTGGTAAAACCATGCCCGGAAGCTTGGTGGGTAGAGTGGGTTGAGACCCAGGACACTTGATGGGCACACACCTGAGACTTAGGAAACTCCCTGCTCCCTGCTGGAAACCTGGTCAGAACACTGTGCCATGCTCCCCATGTTGGCTATGCATCCCAAGACAGAGTTCTCCATACTAATAAGGTACCTAGAGACCCCGAGGGCTTAGCCAATAAGCTTCCCTTCCCATACATTCCTCCCTGCAAAAGATATTTAATCTCAGGTCCACCCTGAGAGGTATGTATCCATTCTCCACCATGAACAGTCAATAAACAGTTTAGAACCACGGACTATCTCTTCCAACTACCACTGTCATGGGGAACATGCAGGTCTTTGCCTACAGAGCCACAGACAGCTTAAATCTTCCTTAGAAGATCTAGATGTCAGTCTTTAGCCTGTGGCCCTGGCTCCATTCTTGGCTTCTCTGTGACTCCCAGTAGCACCTGGATGTTCAAGAATGGGAGAACCCAACAGCCCTGGCCTCACTGCAGGCCCAGGTACCCTCGAACCAGCCTGGCTTTGCCCCTCATCTCAGATTGCATCTCCCACTCCCAGAGCTGCATCTTGGTGCTCTCCTGAAGCCCAGCATTGGGAGACACATTCAAGCACTTTCCACATTCTGCCTCCCCAAGAGACAGTGCCCAGTGGCTGGGCATATGTGGACCTACAACTGAGTGCTTTCCCCCCACATACTGGCGTTACTGCTTGACCATTTTAGTGATACACAGAGGGAGCCCATAAAAATGGAGTGTAGGATGGTACAGAAAAATGCCATGCCAAACTGCTACAGTAGTTGTCTTTATTCTCTTACCCTTTAAGGCTGTATGATCAACTTGCAGCATCAGATTTCATTGTGGATGGTTGTGAGCCACCATGTGGTTGCTGGGATTTGAACTCGGGACCTTCGGAAGAGCAGTCAGTGCTCTTAACAGCTGAGCCATCTCTTCAGCCCAATTATTTAATGAACTGTGTAGACTTTGTGCTACCAAGAAATGCATTCTTGGATGTTTGACCTTCCACTGGGGAAAAAAAAAATCAACATACCAGGGGCTACATTCCTAAGAGAAAATTGACTTTTACTCTTTTGGGAGCTAGCAACTGCCAATCCCTCCTCAGCTAGGGGTGGGACTTTATGTTCACTTCCTCTATCCATGTTGAAATTTAATCTTAAAAAGCACTATAAGTTCATATGTGCAACTGTTCTGCTGTGTCCAGAAGACACTGTTTCCTTGCTGTTATCCACGGCTCATTATGCTTCAGGGGAAGGCCACACACCTAAGAATATATGAGTAAATATTATCAAAATAAATTGTACAAAATCCTCATAGAACTAGTGAAAAATTCAGAACAAAACATCTGTACTGTTGTGTCTAGTGATTTTGAGGATTTCTAACTGGTCAACCAAGAGATATGCTCTTGAGATATCAGTATTACACAGGAAGTGTTTATTCCAGTTTTAATCAAATGCCACTGATTTGTATTCATTTCTAATATATTCATAATTTAATTGCAATATTTTAAGATAGAGTGATTTAGGATAACAGAAATTGCCTAATTTTATTGCATTGGACCTAGACAAACATGTCCCTGTGATTGGCTGGGCCTTTTTTTATTTTGAGACAGGTATCTCTACATAGCTGTTCTGGAATTCACCAGGCTAGCCCTGACCACACGAAGATCCATCTGCTTCTGCCTCCTGAGTGCTATAACTAAAGACAGGTGACACCACATGTGGCCTGCTGCTGGACTTATAGTTATGATCTTCTACTTACTAAGTGACTAATTGGTAGAAGCTAATAACATGGAAATGCTTGATAAGGAGATAGTTTATAGGATGGTGTAAAGTCTGGTGGTACTCAGAATGGCACGCAATTTAAAAGTGTTTCTGGAATTTTCCATTTAATATTTTCAGAACAGAGTTGACAACTGAAAGAAAACTTAGGCTTGGTAAAAGGAAACTACTGTATCCTGGTATAGCATAGGCACACTTACTTTCTTGGATTCTTCTTTGCATTTTATCTTTCTCCATTTTGCCTACCTCGTGTTTTCATAGTTAAGACATCTACTTATCTTGGACACTGAGGACAAGGCTTACACTAGTAAAAACATTAGCAGAGGAGCCAATACACGGGGCCGAGCTACTTGTTTTATACATGGTGTCTTGAGGCATGCTAAATAGAACCCACAAGGACATGGAGAACAGAGCTGACCTTACCTGAACACTGAATCCAGAGTCCAGGTTGTTCCCATCTCATATAGCTGTGTTCATGGTGGGGCTCTCACCAACTGTCTGGCATTACCCAAGGTCCTGTGATTGTAACTCTTGATACCACAGCTCCTTGTTACCTATGAGTACTCATCATTCTTTCACTCCAGCAGTCTGCCGACTTTGATGACTCATCCCTTTTCCTCTTTTTCACTCACCTGCATGGTTCTCTACTCAACCGCATCTAGCAGGATCGTTGGCTATACCTCACCTTCCCTCACTCCAATACAATCTTCTCTACCCATTCACCCTCAAATCCATGCATATTTATTTATGCTCATCTAGTCGTAAGTACTATACTCCACTGGAGATTTCATATTTCTCCTCCTTTCCCCTATTCACTCCCCAACTCTGCCTTTTACTGCTCCATTAACCCACACTTAGTGCTTCGTTAGCCTTCTCTCTTTCCCTCTAACTTTAGCACATTTGCATCCTGCAGTTCATCCTCATCCCATCCTCTTCGGTATATGTCTCTGTCACTTCAGTTTGCCACATGCAGCTGGAACAAGTTGCCATCCGGTGCACAGGAAGGTGTCCCAAGATTCACAGGAAAAGGTACAACCTGAGCTCTCACCTTACTGCAGCTTAACCTTAAATGGAGATGATTTTCTATTGGTATAAAGATCAAATAGCTCTTTCTGGTTCCCTTGGGTATCTTTAATGTAGACTGCACCAGGAACAAGCTAGTGGATCCTATTTTTTTCTCCGTGGTAACGGATATATATATATCTTATGGAGCTCAAAAATAAAGAGAAGATGCAGCAGAATTTGGGAACACTTCACATCTGCAAAGCCCCGTGTTTGACCGACAGCATTAAAATATTGCCCCCTCCAACCTCAGCCTATCGCTCACTTTCCCCTCCAGAATTAAACCATAAAGAAGAGGCTTGAAAGATGGCTCAGCCATTAGGAGAGCTTTTACAGAGGACCCAACTTCAGTAAATATTTATACATTAAATATTGTTTGACTGGGGCTATGGAGTTTGAGAGAGAATTATTGAGAGTAGTTATATTAAACTTCCTAAATGCAATTTAGAAATCTATTTAAAAGCAATTTAGCTTCTAAGCTTTGACCCTGGAGAACAAATATGAACATACACAGACAAAAAAGTTGGATTGTGACTCTCTGGACCTCAACATACATGTATACATGCATGAGTGCATGAATGAACACACAACACACACACTCTTTAAAATAGGTAGTCTAGAAAGGCACAAACAGACTCAAGTCTAATTTATCTGTTTTGATAAGTACAAACCTCCAGGTTTTACATAGCTTGTGTTGCCTATTAATGCTAGACAAGAATCAATGAATAGTAGCCACATTAACAAGGGGGCTTACAAATATAGTAATCCACAAAGAAGACCTCTTGTTCTCCAGCAAATGTTATATTCTTCTCATGGGTATCAATTTCATCTCTGATCTTAGAAAATACATGTCACCAGCACTAGTGTGATATTTGGAGGATGTTACTCTACCTCCTACTGAATTGGTATTTTATGCTTTTTATAAAAATGGAGTAATTTAAAATCACTTTAAGATTTGAAAAGATATAAATGAATTTTAATAAAGTAACTTCCCACAGGTGTCAATGTGCACTCTAAATATGAAATGTATCCCAGTTTCTGTTATTTTAGGCTTATGTAATATGGTATTTCCCACATGTTCCAGATTTTGTTATTTTAGGCATATGTAATATGGTTCCAGGTGACCCCAGATTCACTTGAGGCATTGGAAAAAAAATGTCTACATATCTTAGACAGCTATTCAATTGCTCACTGAAAATAAATTAAACTCTATCGAGCTTATGCACATTGTTAAGAATTCTATAAGTAGAGCGATCATTAAAGGAATACAATACAGTCTTAAAAATTTATTTTTCAAACAGGTACTATATTCACACTGTACAACTTTCCAAGGCTATGAAAGAATACAAAAGGTGTCTCCAAGTTTCATCCTCCTAGTCGCCTACTGCTCTCTTTCCTTTCGTAAGGTAGTAATGGTCATCACATTCTTATATTCTTTTCCAGAAACAGTGCATACATACAATTCATTCTGTACTTATAATTTCCCCCTTTTATACACAAATAGTAGCATATAATACTCACTTTTCTGTGCCTTGCTTTTCCTAGCTAATGATGTAACTTGAAGATTATCTCAAATCACTAGAGAAATGATATCCATGCTCTTTTTGTTCATTTCTGTCTCTGAGGAGTCTGCTGTAAGAACATATCAGTTTCAGGAAGCAGAATCCACATGATACAATTTCAACAGCTTCTAATCTTTTGTTTTCAAASAATACATCAATAAATACCTCTGTGTTTTGATTATTTTTACACATATATGAGTATATGTATTCCCAGAAGTGGAAATTTATTTGTGGTTTTAATTACTTTTAAATGCTTTTCTTTG
Organism: Apodemus speciosus; assembly: GCA_002335545.1. Taxonomy (NCBI): domain Eukaryota; kingdom Metazoa; phylum Chordata; class Mammalia; order Rodentia; family Muridae; genus Apodemus; species Apodemus speciosus. Next base: position 9,195 of record BDUI01024449.1, on the reverse strand, counting down.
AATGAGAAAAGTCATCCCTGGACTCGCTATTTGCCAAAAGGTTTTGTGGGGTACAAGCCAGGATATCAGTTTTTTAAACAGTTGAGACACACCTTAACATTTTAGTTCTTTCAGACTTTCTCCAAATCAGCAAACAAGATGAACCATATCCCTTTATCTGCCCCATCTCCCCCACCTCCAGCGGTTCCTCAAATCTGTCAGATTACTTTCTACAAATGCAAGGTTTTTCTGCTTGTTTCTCCCCAGACCTCACATGATCTTTGTCACAGCTCTCTGTGGTCATGGACCTTAGCGTGCAACTGATCTCTCAGCAGAGTCCTTAGCTATGCGGCCTCACTTCTGAAGACTTTAATCTCCTGCACTGGTGCCTGATTGCCTCTTCGTCTGGCAGCCAGATGAAGTTCCAGTGGTTTCAAAGAAATTACACATCTACTTCCTTTTTCAACTTGCATTAGGGTGAAAAAGATGAAATGAAATACTGTTTATCCCAACGATTAGGCTAGAATCCAGGTCATACTTTTTAAACATTAAATGAATAGATTTTTTTCCTTTGGAATATATAAGACACTATAGTGTAGTAGGCTTTGACTTGTGAGTGTGGCCTTTTCCATGGGATTTCTTTCCTGTATGGGTCTTCTGATGTACAATAAGGTTGGATTTCTGGGTAAAGGCTTTCCCACATTCTGTACATTTATAGGGCTTCTCTCCAGTGTGAGTTCTTTGATGTACAGTGAATGTTGATTTTTCCCTGAATGCTTTACCACATTCTGTGCATTCATAGGGCTTTTCTCCTGTGTGTGTTCTCTGATGGATAATGAGCTGTGACTTCTGGCTAAAAGCTTTCCAGCACACGAGGCATTCATAGGGTTTCTCTCCTGTGTGGATCCTCTGATGGATAATGAGCTTTGACTTTTCTCGAAAGGCCTTTCCGCACTCATTACATTTATAGGGTTTTTCTTCTGTATGAGTTCTTTGATGTATGATGAGATAGGACTTCTGGGAAAATGCCTTCTCACATTCATTGCATTCATAGGGCTTCTCGCCAGTGTGGCCTCGTTGATGTAGCATGAGGTAGGATTTCTGAGAGAAGGCTTTCTCACATTCATTACACTCAAAGGGTTTCTCTCCTGAATGAGTTCTTTGATGCACACCCAGATTTGATTTTTGGGTGAAAGTTTTCCCACACACATCACATTCATAGGGCTTCTCACCAGTGTGAGTTCTTTGGTGCACAACGAGGGTTGACTTCTCATTGAAAGACTTCCCACATTCAGTACACTTATGAGGTTTCTCTCCAGTGTGCGTTCTCTGATGTATAATGAGGGTTGATTTATCACTGAACGTTTTCTTACACTCATTACATTCATGAAGCTTCTTTCCTGTATGAGTACTATGATGTATAATTAGATCAAGTTTTTGTATGAAAGATTCCCCACACTTGGTACATTCATAGGTTTTTTCTCCTGTGTGGGTTTTTTGATGAACAATGAGGTTTGATTTCTGAGTAAAGGCTTTCCCACATTCATTACATTCATAAGGCTTCTCTCCTGTATGCGTTCTATAATGTATGATGACAGTTGACTTTTCTCTGAAGGCTTTGCCACATTCTGGACACGCAAATGGTCTTTCTCCTGTATGAGTTCTAAGGTGTATAATGAGCTGAGACTTTTGGCTAAAGGCTTTCCCACACTCAGTACATTCAAATGGTTTCTCTCCTGTATGAGTTCGCCAGTGGACAATGAGGTGTGACTTTTTGCTGAAGGTTTTCTGACATGCAGTACATTCAAAAGGCCTCTCTCCATTTTTAATTCTCTGCTGAAGGCTAAGGCCTTTCTTTCTCCTGAGGGTTTTCTCATATTCTTTATATCCACAGGGTTTCACTATGAAATTAGGGTTTTCATATTCTGTATGGAAGAAAAAATTTGCACACCCAGTATCATGTTTATTTTCTGTAGAGCTACTAGTAAGTAAGTTTAAATTGTCTACCATATTATTTCCAAATGAGTCAAATTCATGGGATCTTTGCATTGGAACAACAAGGTTTCTGCTCAGATGAAATGCATTTCCAAATTCAGTATAGTTCTGGCCACTCTTGGTAATTACTTTGTCATTAGGGAATCCAACTTGCATCAACAGATACTTATCTTGTTTATCTTGATGTTGCCTCTCAAATTGTTCATTAATTTGGCAGACTTCTAAAAAAAAAAGCACAATAAATTATATTTATACTTTGTCAGTATGGGGAATAGGCCTTTTCTAGAATGTCTATGCCCTCACCTGTTACTGCCACCTGAGATGCAGATCTAACAGATCCTAGGTTGTGCTTGGCTCTCTCTAAGTACATCTTATAAGAGCTTATCCTGTGAGTCAGATGCAGCTATCACATCATTTTTATCAGTGTGCCAAGGGAGAGAGGGAGGGGGATCTTTTAGTATACTCTTATGTACCGCCATTTTTATGACCAAGTTCTTAGTTACAAGAACTCACTATATAGACCTGGCTGGCCTGGAATTTGCTACACAGACTAAGCTAATTGATAGTGAGCCATCTGCCTTAGCCTCCTGAGTGCATTTTCAGGAGTGTTGACTCCTGGCTTATCTATATGAACTTCTGACTACACATGACTTATATATTATCTCCATCTAGGGAAAAATGTAGTACTGTGCTGCTTAAACTCAATATTATTAATCCTGGACCCACATGACAGGAAATCCATAATAATGGGCTCAACAAAATCAAAATTTACTCAATAAGAATCCACAAGTGTATCTTCTTTAACACATATATAGCTTTTCATCACCACTGCTTCTGCTGTTCACTTTATTTTGCTTACAAACTGTACATATTTTAATTCTGTGACTTTTAAGATGTTTCATTATCTATATTACCCTCCCTTCTTTTATATTTTGCTATATTCAGAATCTATGTAACTTTTAAGAGGCAGTTGTATCACTTTACAAAAAGCTTAATCTGAACTTCCTATATATTTTAAATTTTGATTAACATCTAATGTGGTTAATAATCTGTACTACTCATTTAGACAGACTACAAATCTGTGTCTTTAATTTCATATTTTATCATCTGTAAAATATTCCATTCACATTTTAACACTTCTAAATCTAAATGTAGCTTAAAATCAATGCTATCAACATGCAATAACTTAATTTGTGGCAATATTTGGTGGCACATCTTAAAAATTAATGGTGTCTTGAATCTAACCAAATATAGCACAATTTTGCACATAAACATGAATTATGTTTTTAGTTTACTGAAATGTTTTAGGTTTAATTATCTT
>BDUI01024442.1:23039-36039 GCA_002335545.1 Apodemus speciosus | reverse complement strand
AAGAAACTCAAGCACTGCAAAATATGCAGGCATGACTTGAGTCAGAGGCCATGAATAGTTGCCACTAATTGGATTGATCCCCATGGTTTTCTCAGCCTACATTGTTATAGAATCTAGGACCAACTCCACAGAAAAGGCACTAACTAATATTGGTTGGGTATCATCCACCAAACCCTAGGTRAGACAATGCCCTACATGTTTGCATATAGCCCAATCTTATGGAGAGTTTCTCAATTTKTCTCTGTCCTCTCTGATGACTCTATCTTGTCACGTGGATTTATGTCTAGATAGTAAAATTGACCCTTTTCAACTTGACACACAAACATATYACTTTTCAATTATAACCACTCTTTTCTCAAGTCCATTAAGGCAAGTTAATATTAACATCACAATATCAGATAATAACTTTAGAAGTTCCCCAGYCTYTACAAATTCATATGCATTAAAACATCTTTCTTTTTAAAATATAAAATCTCTTTTAGAAATAAAATATCTTTTAAATGTGGGAGATCTTTCATCTGTGGACTCCTGTGAAAATAAAAACTAAATTCCTTTGTTACCTGTGTCCTTGAGTACTCACTGCTTAAATCTCCTGTCCTTGGAGATTGTACATGAGGTCGCACAAAATCAACAACACAGACTTCAGTAGCAAGCTCATCTGAACCCTACTGCAACCTCCTTTAATAACTCCAATTACAATCTATTTGTCCTAAGAAATCATCTTGTTTAAATAGCAGTTCTCGATTGGCTGGCATTGTCTGCATCAGCAATTCCTGGTTTCTTCAGGAAGTCTTCATTTGGGTCCTCCTGCAGGACATGTGTTTGAGGCTGCTCAGCATTTATTCAGAGTGGCTGCATAGTTTCTGCAATATTACATGTTTTCTTCAAGATGGACAAATCAGAGCCGAGTCACAATATGAACAAAACAAAGTCAAACTCAAACAATATAMGTAGATATAAGTAGTTCAATATCCAATTATAGAAGATTCACTTCCAATCTTCTAGGTTCAAAGGGGTTGAGTCACTTCTCCAGTTCTGACCTCTGCAGCACAGATAGCTTTAACTTCCAATTTCAGGTGGCCTGTACTCCATCACTGCTGCTATCCTTGGTGGTCATCCCATGGTACTTGAATCTTCAAAGATTTGGCATACTTTGCTGCAACTGGACTGTAGTTTGGCGAATAGTCTCTTCTAGGTTCCCTTGAGGGACCCCAGGCTGGCCTCACAGTGTCCAAGCTTCACCAGCATGCTTTCATACCTAGAAAGAAAGTACTACTTAGATGACTCTAATACCTCTACGTTTAGCTATGATCATAAAGCAMAACCCCTGCTAAACATCTTCTGTGTGCTGATTCTGTAACCCTTCCCAGACAGAGTTTACCTAAATGAAGCTTCTTTCKTCTTATCATATGTAATTTCTCAGCTCTAGCTAACCAAATATCAATTGCACCAGTAATTTCACTAGGAAAAAATCTCTCCTTAATTATGGTAAGTCTTCAGTTACTGTTGACTAGACACCANCTTCAAAGATTTGGCATACTTTGCTGCAACTGGACTGTAGTTTGGCGAATAGTCTCTTCTAGGTTCCCTTGAGGGACCCCAGGCTGGCCTCACAGTGTCCAAGCTTCACCAGCATGCTTTCATACCTAGAAAGAAAGTACTACTTAGATGACTCTAATACCTCTACGTTTAGCTATGATCATAAAGCAMAACCCCTGCTAAACATCTTCTGTGTGCTGATTCTGTAACCCTTCCCAGACAGAGTTTACCTAAATGAAGCTTCTTTCKTCTTATCATATGTAATTTCTCAGCTCTAGCTAACCAAATATCAATTGCACCAGTAATTTCACTAGGAAAAAATCTCTCCTTAATTATGGTAAGTCTTCAGTTACTGTTGACTAGACACCAYAGATTCTTCACACAAATGGCCCAGTAGAGTCKTTGATTCCCTCTGAATCTTTACAAACCTCCATCATCTGTACTGTTCTTAGCATTCATATCATCCGTGCTTTTACAGAACAACTTACAGCAGCCAGTGTCTTTTTTTTACCCCAAATTCCAATAACCATACACAATCATYCCTAAAACATGGTTAGATCTCTTGCAGGTATACCCTCTATCCTGGTACCAACTTTTCTTTCATGGTCAAAATTGCTAGGGTGAAACCTCATGACCAAAAACAAGTTGGAAAAAGTTTATTTAGCTTATGCTTTGACATCTCAGTTTATCATGAAAATARGTCAAGACAGAAGTTTAAGCATGACAGGAACCTGGAGGCAGGAGCTGATGGTGCTGGAGCAGCACCAAGGAAGTGTGCTGCTGACTGAATTGCTTCACATGATTTGCTCAACTGCTTTCTTACAAACCCCAGTACTACTTCAGGTCTGTTCCCACTATCAATGGACTGGGATCTCCTCCCACAAATTAGTAATTAAGAAAATGCACTATAGGCTTACATACAGCCTGAGTGTGTGGAATTATTTGCTTATTTCATGTTCTCTACTTTTAGATGACTAGATGACTCTACCTAGGGTCAAGTTGATATAACACTAGCCAGTACAGAGCCAGGTGGATTAATTTCAAGGTCATACTCAGCTATTGAAAGAGTATAAAGCCAGTCTAGAACGCATAAGRTTATTCTTTAAAATTAAAATAAACATACTATCAAATATTAATAATTATAAGAAAATATAAATACATATTTGCAAATGACAGCAAAAGGCAATGATGTGTAAACTGTTAAAATACATACTGATAATAAATGCAGTTTACTTTTTAAAAGCTCTATGAACACTGGGTTGCTCTAATCTAAAAAATGTACTGATATCCCACATACATGTATGTTCACTCTAGGAAGATAATAAAACAGATTAAATCTTACAGATTTAATGGTATAATATTTTATTTGCAAATTTTCATTAATGCCCCATTATGCTCAAGATGCTGGTGATAAAGGAAACATCAGAGTTGAAGATAACAGCTGAATCCTTTTATTTGGAAATTTGTATGTTTTGTAAATATTGTAGTGCTGAATACAGAGAGAGTTGTGATCCAGTGTGGTTTGTATTAATCCATGAACACTCTTATTCTCTGTGTGAAGGAATGGTAATTAATGCGATGATCTGTACAGCCCTGCATGACAAGGGAGTTACAGCTTTGACATTCTTGATTTCAAGCCAGATGAAGAGTCACATTTAGTAAAACAGGATTAGTATAAAATGCCATGAAGCACAGGGAGTCCTTGATCCTGTGATTCCAACAGACACAACACAGAAAACAGCTTCTATTCAAGATCGTTCCCTTTGGAATGGAGAAGGTCCCTTTAGAATGGAGAAAATAATAGAATAAATATTTTAATGGCTAAAGTCGATAAATCCCTTTCCATGTTCTAATATTAGGTACACACACAGACACATACAGACATACACACACAGACTTTCTCTCTCTCTCTCTCTCTCTCTCTCTCTCTCTCTCTCTCTCTCTTTCTCTCTCCTCTTCTCTTCTCTTTTCTACTAGGCATCTATAGCCTGTGACCTATAAATATTCACCAATAATTATTGAGGCTGCTGTTACTAATATGTTAAAAGTAGAAGCACATCTTACAAAATATGATGTCTCAAAATACTCAGCTTTATTTATCTCTCCATACTGAATGAAAGAAGTGATAAGATCCCTCCCATGTTTCTATTTGGAGTTATGATAAAAGGTGTGCTCACAATTATGCTATAGTTTATTACTTTAATACTAGTGAAAGTAGAACCACTACTTTATTCTATGAAGACAACAACTTTGGCTGTTATTACGGCTTTCATTTCAGGAGAATTATTATTGAAAAAAACTTCATCACATGACAAATTTTCAAGGATAATGTTTTTAATTGTATCAAACTGGCACCAAAATGTGATGCTTTAAGGAGAAAAAAATTAAAAAATCATTTAAATCGTGTAAAATAAAAGTTTATATATTTCATGAATATAGGTATATAGAGTTGGTAGTCAATTTGTGATCCTAGTTTAATTATTTATTTCTTCTATTATTTGTTCTAAATATGACTTACCTATTTCATATATTTATTAACCTTTTAAAAGTTTCATACACTTATATTTTGATACTAGTCTATTCATTGCAAAATCTCCTTCCTGCTGTTTCCTAACACTCTACCTCACCAGCTTCATTCTTTTTCAGAAAAAAATAAAACAAATAGCAATGATAATATAAAAAGAAAAAAATTGAAAATCAAAATTACAGAAACACTCACACAAAATATCAATCACTCAAACAAACAGACAAATAAACAAAACCATGGATTCTGTTTTGCGTTAGCCAATTGCTCTTAGGCATGTCCTGGGGTGTGGCTGATATATGTTCTGTCACTCCATTGGAAAAATACATTTTCACTTTCCCAGCTGGAATCAGGAGTAGGACGTTATACGCACTCCTCCTCTCTGTGTCAAGATTTCGTCTGGCTTGAATTTGTTCAGGACTTGTGTTTACTGCCATAATTTTGGAGACTCATATTGGAACCATACAGATTGCTGTATATTTATATTGTTGTTTCTGTCTTGTTTTATCTGGATCAATATTTTTATTTGGAATAATCCACCACCTCTGGTTCTTGCAATCAGTCTATCTCTTCTCCTATATATATCCAAGCCTTGAGAGAACATGTGTGAGAAAAAAATATTCTATTTTGCCTGAAGTGATCCAAAATCTGTTAGTCTCTGTCCAGTTGTGGGTATGTGTGTTAATTACATCTGATACAAGAACAAGGTTCTCTTTGGACAGTTGAATGATGCAATGAACTATGAGTATAATAAAATATTCTTAATTTTATGTTTGTTTAACAGTGAAATAACACTGTTTAACAGTTTTCTTAGGGTCAATAAACTGTCTAGTGTCAATAGGTTCTTGGTCACTTTAGTAGTATCTGGAAAGGATTATTTGATAAAACTGATCAAATAATGCTGAGTTAAGCCAAAAACATGTGTGTCACAGTTGAACCAGCATATCTCGCAGGCAGGAGAAAATATGTTGCAAAATTACAAAAGCCACTCTGAAATCACATAACATGTGAATAAATTTACATAAAATATGTAAAATATTCAACTCCAAAAGGAGAAAAGGTGACTAAATGCTTGCCAAAGACTAGATCAGAGAAGGAAGAGTGGGTAGTAACTGTGAACTGGTTTATGCTAGTCTTTTGATAGTGATGATACGTTCTGGAACAAAACAGAGTTAACAGCTTAAAAAAAATCAGCCTGATTTTCCAGTTTCACCGTAAAGTGTAAAACATCCCAAGAACAAAGTAAATGGAGAAAATTAAGAAGAATTTATTTCTAGTAATGGCTTTTCTGGCTTATATGTGCCAGGTAATGGAGATCTGTATAACAAAATTTATAAAATCAAGAGTAACTGAAGTCATTCATAAAGCCAATAAACTGTCCATTTGTCTATTAGGTAGGACTTTGGAGAGTGTTTCAAGTATTTTCCTGTACCTTTAAGCCTTTTCCAGCTAATTATCATCCATCTCTATTATAAAGCCTACTTATACCTATAGAAAACATACTGCAAAGTAATTAAGTATGGAATGAATTAAAGCACTCAAAGATTACAAAACATAAATCTAAAACTGCAGAAAATATTTTAATTAGTAAAGAATAGAACCTGGTACTATTATTTATAATAGAGCAGTTATAACCTAACATTTTAAATGCAGGAAATATGCAGAATTTAGTATAAGTCACTCTCCATCGCTGAGTGTATATAACCATAATGGATTTGTAAAAATACACAGGAACATTTTTACACACACAGACACACACACACACATGCACACACATGCACACATACACATGCATACATATACACACATATATGCATGCATACATATGCAAACCAAAAATAGAATTTCACACTGAATGTTTTTACTACTCAAAGAATATTATTTCAACTGTGTGGTTCACATATCTCTCCAAATAAATATATTTATATAGTATACATTATGATCTTGCATATTTTAAATTCTTATACAAATAATGAAGTTTTGTGTACATGTGTGCATAGGTGTCTCTGTGAATGTCAATAACCATGTTTCAACAGTGGTACCATATGATTAATTCAACTTCAAAAAAATTAGATCACTGTCTTGTCATTTGTTACAAGTAGAAGATTATTTTATGAAAGTTGAGAAATGTATTAATCTATGGCTGTAATGGTAAATCATTTGGAATTAGTTAAATACTTTAACCTCTATGGCCTAAGACTTCTCTAGCTATAGATTTTTGGGCCCCATTATTGTGTAAGTATCAGTTTCATCTTGCAGTGTGGGATTCACATTCAACAAGAAAATTGTTGATTACTCTCATAATATCCCGTCTACTATTGCTCCAGTGGGCATATATTTCCAGGCCAATTATTATTATACTATTATAGCTCCCAATGTGCACAGCTGAATGAGATTGATGATTACCTTTTCTCTCAAATATCATACCTATTATGTTCTTTCACTATGACAGCAGACTTATAAAGAGAAATCTTCTAGTTCAATATCAACTTAATTTTCCCATATTCTATGACTCAAAAATGTGGTGTTTTCGGTAATAGAGCCTTATTATCACATACCAAATGATAAAGAGAGGACTGCTTGCGTGAAACGGTTGGGAGTCTGTGAGTTAATGTTTAAGAACACATCCAAATGAAGTAACCCCTTGTTGTCACTGGGCTTTATATTTGTTGCTTTCCGTCTAATAGGGGCATTGTACCTTTGCTGTAGAATAAATCCGCTCAAAGTCATTTTACACATGCATGTGCCACACTTTAGGAAGCTTCTACAGTATTAGGCTTCCATATGATTTTTAGAAAAGGCCTTCAGTGTTAGTTATTCCTGCCTTTATAGCATCTTCTACCATACTCTCCTATTTTTTCATGTCTTGAAATCCTTACTAGTCCATTATGCTCAGTTAGCCCATTCAATCTCTCCTCCCTTTTAAAACCCCTCACCTCTATAACTCCTTACACATTTCTTGACCTCTATGGATAGCTCAAATTAGACATTCATACAATAGATTCAGAGCTAATGTTCACAAATGGGAGAAAATATGACATTTGTCTTCCCTGGTGTGGGTGATCTAAGTTAGAATGACTTATTCCAATTGTACTTTTGGCTACATGAATTCTATTCATCTTAACAGTTAAATGTATGAATGTATCACATTTTTTTATCTATTCATCAGCTGATGGACCTTCAGCTCTTTCATTTCTTATCAGCAGAGCAGCCATGAACAAATATGAATAGGTATGTGTGCAGTATATATGTACTCCTTTGTATATATGCACATGAGTGGTATATGTAGATCATGTGGTAAATATAGCTTTCTGAATATGCTCCATTCTGTTTTCCAAATTGCCAGCATGAATTTACACTGCCAGAATTTGCAAATAAGTATTTTCCTATTCTCTACTTCTCTATAGCATCTGCTGTCATTTAGCTTTGAGATTTAACTAATCTGATTCGGATAAAAGGAAATCTCAAAGTTGTTTTAATTTCCATTTCTCTGGTGGTTAAGGATATTTAACAGTTTTAAAATGTTTCCTAGCAATTTGTACCTCATCCTTTAAGAAGTCTTTTCAGATTCATGACTGATTTTTAATTGAGTGTTTTGCTTGATTTTATTAGTTTTGAGCTTTAAAAATATATTATCAATAGAAACCCTAAATCTGATGTTAAAGATTATTTCAGTATTGTACACTGTCTTATTGCTTACGATATGATGCCCTGTGACATATAGAAGCATTTGTAGTTTAATAAGATTCAACTTATGATGTATTGTTCTAAATGTCTCCACTATCAAGATCCTGTACAGAAAGTTCTTTCTAATTCCAATGAGGTCAAACATATTGCCTACTTTTTTCTCTATCATATTCATGGTACTTGGTCTTATGTTGAGGTACTTGATGCATTTCGAGTTGAGTCTTGTACAGAGTGAGTGATAAAGATTTAGGTTTGTGCTTCTAAATGTAGTTACACAGTTTGAATGGCACAACTTGTTGAACCCATATTTCAGCAATATTTAACAGCAAACTTTTTCATATGTACAGAAAATTATAAGATATCWTTCATAAAACATTGAAACATAAAATGAAAGACATATATAATATATCATAGTTCATTTCTAAGAGYTGATATGTATTATACATAATTAGTGTTATGTATTGTTTTTCATTAATCATTTCTATGTTTTTTTTAATCAACACCACAACAAAAAAACTGAACAATGTGTGGAATTTCATTTACAAATTAGTTACATCATCAGGCAAACTTCTATTTAAAGTTATAAATTTTTGAGCCTATTATTGTATACAGTATACAAAGCTGTAGAGACCACTATCGACAATAACACATCTATTTGAAATAATGTTGTAGTTGTAAAGTTTATTTAAATTTACAACTCTTAAAATATGAGTCTTTCCTTGTTTGACCCTTCTATATATACACATATTAATCTGTCCCTAAAAAAGAATATTGCTGGGTTTCTTTGACTTAATATTTTATTTCATTTGGTGGATTGCTTGTTTTTTTTTTTTTTTGTTCGCTTGCTTGCTTTGTTTTGTTTTTTTTCCTTGCTAAAGATCACCTCTATCTCAAGTACATGCACACAGCATTGAATATTATGTGTGACTATAAATTATAGGAATAAAACTTATCATAAAGTGGTGACTATATTAGTTTACATTTTAGGAATGTGAAATTATATTTCTGTACACACAAGTGTGAGTTGTCAGTATAAAGCGCATGACCTCACTCATCAGTAGTTCCATTCTAACTACAGCCTTTCTATGGTATAAGAAGAAATTTCTTTGAATGAGATCGTCTACTGATTTAGGTATAAGGTCTCTAAACAGAATTCACTCACAATTAACTCCCCTGAGACCCTAGTACTGCTTTTCTTATGTAGAGAGCCTTATTGAGGTGCCATGCCACCTGGCAGGAACTTGAAATCGACCAAGTTCCTCATTCAGCCTTTGAGTGGGAACTCCTCTGTTAGTCATAATCCCCTCCACCTAGGGTGGAGTGCTCAGACCAAGGTGAAGCTTATTGTTCTTCAAGGACCTGCAGTTTCCTGAGAAACACTAGCCAACTCTGGAGCAAAGGAGCTGATTCTGCTGAGAAGCTTCCAGCCTTTGGGTAAGGTTTTTCCTGAGTTCTTCATTAAACTTTGAGACCTTCAATAGCAGGTGTTATCTTGGTCTCTTTTTGCCGCCTTCCCATACATCCCCAGCTTCCTTTCCAGGTAACCTGTGTGATGTAACTGGCAGGCAGTTACAGCACAAGGATACTCAGCTTATTTTAGATCTCATATACACTGATTGTAGCAATACTGTGGCCAAATCAAGTTTGGAACTAATTTCCAAGTTAAAAACTAATAAAATACATTAACCATCTAGTAGAATGATTACCTTGAAATGTATAGATGAAGCAACAGGATTACACCAAACTAAGTCGTATGTGTACCTAAATACATATTTATTCTCAAAGATGTGTACTTGTGAGCATAAGAATATTGGATGTAAATATAAACCCAGAGTTTATAAAATGCAAAATAGATAATTCAAAATTTAAAGCTTGCTTCTAGGGTCCAAACACCTTTGATATTTAAATTATCAGGCATGCACTATCTTATCATTTATGGTATAGCTCTTTGGTTATACTTTATAAAATGATTAACCATTTCTGCATAACTCAAATGACTCATCTGAACCTAAAGTTACTGTCTACACTTTTATTTTCTCACATTTTTGCCAAACCCACTCAATTATACTATGCTGAAACCACCTTTCATGTAGGGAAGTTTTGAACTTTCTTTCAGTTAAGTTTGATAGTTCAAGATATTAATGTTAAATTTTTATTCAGAAAATATTACTGAATAAATGTGTAAGGTAGGTTTTATTGTACTGTTCAATACAGTTTCACTCTTGCATAGATATTAGGAGCAGATTTTATAATAAAAGTATTTCCAAGTTTTTTTCATTTTTCAGTCTCTAACTTTTAGTGACATAGACACCCCCAACACACACACACACACACACACACACACACACACACACACACACACACACACAATATTTGACATGATAAGGACAACATTGATTTAAAATAAAAAAGGAATAAGCAAAGGTTAAATATTAGCCAAGCAACCCATAGACCTTTGAAAATGTATTATCGAGTGATCAATGTAGAAGTAACTAAACAGTGCCAAGAAAAATGTATAAAGAGCTTGCCAAGATGCCAGATGCTCTCATTGCTAAATTATCTACCGCAGATTGGCACCACATCCTATAACTGGCATGCCTATAGGTGCCATTCATACTGCAGTGCCATACACATTCAACAACTGATTTAAAAATAGTATACTTATTATTCAATGTGAACATTCCCTGTACATTTTCTTTAATCTCATAGGGAATTTATTCATTTTTCTAAAATCAGGCATGAAAATAAAATAACACTTGCAAAAATGTTCTTGCTTCATGTAAATAGATTGTCAGATAAAAATGATATACTATTCATTAGCGCCAACTCTTCCTGCTATCACTTACATCTTGATCTGTTGAACTTTATTCTGAAATGCTGGCTTACCAAAAGGGGAAAGGAAATCAAATCATTTTATACTAAAATGTTGGTATTCTATGTAATGTGTCTTTTAGCAAACAACAAAATGGACCTCTTGTATTTGTAGCTGATGTATGTTTATATTTTAGAGAAATCTTTTAGCAAAATTCTTAAAACATAATAGGATTATATGTGGTTATATGTTAGCACTTACAAAATTGAGAAAACTATGATGTGTTTTAAGTAGGTGAAGCTCTTTCTATTATTCTTTCACATTTTCCAAATAGCTTCATCACTATGTTAAGTATATGACAATTTATTCCCAAAAAATCAGCAGAATTTAGGAAAAAGTAGTTTATGAGGGAGTTTAAATAATGGTGTTAATTAAAATTTTCTAATATGTTATAATTTTTTCTAAACATGTTAAAGATATTTAAGGAATTTGGCCTTGGTTTATCTAAAGATAGAAAAGCCTTTGAAATTATCATTTTCATTTTAAGGAAATGATAATTCTTTCATCAGTATTTCAGAACATTTTTACAATGAAAGAAAGGAATATTATGATCTATCACTGAAAAATATAAGGTGCATGCACAATGAATCTGGAGTATATTATGGTATTAATTTTTTAAAATGTGCTGAACAATTTTCCATAGGTACAATACTCTATTTGCAAAGAATTACATGAGTGAAATTATTTAATATTCTACAAAGTAACAGATAATTATTATGTTATGCATGGTATAAAGAAACACAGCAGCAGCAATTTCCTTTTCCTATGTAAGCTACTGAAAACTCTAAGTAGAATTCCAGAATCTCATGCCAAGCATGTGTCTTGAAATAACAAGTAAAATAAGTTGTGTCAATGAGATGATGCCATCACTAGGTATTTATCTTTCTGTAGCAAATGTTGCTCATTTTAACATATGAGGATCAAAATCTAATGAGATGGATATTAAAGGAATAAAATGGAGTATCAGACTCATCTTGTATTTAAAAAGCCTATAATGGCTTTTGAGATTTAAGCACATAACAAAGAATATTTGTGCATTTGTGTGAATTTAATAATACTTGTCTGAAAGCTTGTTTGTTAAAACAGTGAATAATTTATTGTTCTCTAAAATGAAATTGATATTTTTTATGGATATTGTACAATCTTTTGTGTAGTGTGGGGAATCATGTCTCAAATATAAAGACTATGCAACATTTTACCTAAGCTTATGCTAAGAAAATAACAAGTTACTTTTGGGATAACCAAAAAATAAATGCATATTTTCTATACATGTATAATATATATGCATATATATTTCCAGGAAAAAAGCAGCTTCCAGTGGAAAAATGTAGAATTTTTCTTAAAATACTATGCTATTATTATTAAATCAGTAAGTGTCAGATTTAAAGTGACTTTTACAATGCAACATTATTTTCTTTCGCCAAACTGAAGACTTTCCCCTGGGACCTTGTTTGCCAGGAAGAATTCAGGGCTGGAGAATATCAGCAGCTGGCATAATAATGAGTCCACTTCATTGCAAATGAGTTCATTATTATTCCATTCCCGCTGTCTTGTAATTCACAGTTGCATGGCATCTATACATAAATAAAAAATAGGTATTGTGCATAGCTGAGCTCAAGTGATCTGCAATAACTGTATTTGCAAACAAAACAGAGTAGGAAGTTAAAGCATGCTATCAGGTAAGGAAGGAGAAAAATTTCAGGTGCTTTACAAAGGTGCTTTTAAAAAAATCAATTTTTAAAAATGAGAGCAATGTTTACTAATATTTACTTTTGCAACAGGCAATTCTCTTTGTCTTATTAGTTGACCACTTAAGTGAAAGATTATGTATTTTTTTTCAAGAAGCATACAGTTTACATAGAGTTTCACAATAGTACAGCAAAAATAAGCCCATTTGTGCTTATTAGTAAATTATTAGATACACCTTTAATTGGAATTAATGAATTTCCATTAAAATGGGTCTCCTCACGTTAAGATGGAATGCAGTTTGAAACAGAACAAATGAAAAGTAATCTTAAATCAGATAGTACTGAAATGACTCAAACAAGATAATAGTTAAAAAACAAAACGAAAACTATCCATCAAGTTATAGAAATGGAAATTGAAATGGCATTTGCAGGCAAATGGTTGGATCTGGAAAATATCATCCTAAGTAAGCTAACCCAATCACAAAAGAATACACATGAAATGCAGTCACTGATAAGTGGATATTAATGAGCCCAGAAGCTCTGAATACCCAAGGCACAATTAGCAAATCAAAAGATTCTCAAGAAGGAAGGAAGGAGAGGACACTGGTCCTGAAAAGACTGGATCCAGTTTTGTAGGAGAGTATCAGAACAGAGAAATGGTGGTGGTGGTGGTGGGGGGGGGGTGATTGG
>BDUI01024440.1:4420-24034 GCA_002335545.1 Apodemus speciosus | reverse complement strand
CACACACACACACACACACACACACACACACACACCTAAATATAACCCGTTCAGTCTATAAAGTTTTACCCTGTACGTATGTTTTAGTACTGACTGAGAAGACTCTTTCTCCTGATCTCAGTATTCCTTAGCTATCTATATAGTTCTTTCTATAGGGTTGAGGTCTCAAGAGCTTTAAAGAGTTTTTTAAGCTTAATTTTCAAAGTTAGCATTCAAAGTGATGGGTTTATATAATAAAGGAATTTTTGTTTTTGGTTTTTCGAGAATAAAGGAATTTTAAAAAAAGATTTATTTTATTTATATGATTAAATTGTAGCTGTCTTCAGACACACCAGAAGAGGGCATCGGACCCCATAACAGATGGTTGTGAGCCACCTCTGGAAGAGCAGTCGGTGCTCTTAATCACTGAGCCATCTCTCCAGCCCCCAAATAAAGGAAATGTTACAGCAGGGATGGTGGCCCATGGTTTTGGTCTGAAGTACTTGAGAAACAGAAGCAGACAGATCTCTGAGTTCCAGGCCAGCTTGGTCTATAGAGCAAGTTCTAGGACAGCCAGGGATACACAGAGACACTCTGTCTCAAAGCAAAAAAACAAAAACAAAACAAAACAACAACAACAACAAAGGGTTTTGTATTTGTATGTCTCTGTGTGCGTGTGTGGTTCTGAGTTCAGTGCAGTGTTTATAGAGGCCAGAGGGGGCGTGCAAATCCCCCGGAGCTGTAGTTTATAGTTACAGGCGTTTGTGAGCCGCTAAAGGTGGGTCGAGGTACCGAACCCTGAACCTCTGTATAAGCAGGACATACTCTTAACCCCATCCCTGTGGCCTCTTCACGCACACACGTCATCACGGTTTTTCTCGTCCTGCCGCCCCTGTGTGGTTTACGGTTCTCTTGAGACAGTGCGGCTCTGACTGTGGAGGTGAGGTCCTGTACTCGCCCCTCCGCCTCCTTTCTGGGTGCTGTAATTAAAAGGTATCTCTGAACCAGGCACAGGGCTTGCTTTTTCTTTTTAACCTAGAAAATATCTGTCTAACCTAAAGTCAATAAAGATTTGCACTAGTCTTCTGCTGGAGGGTTTCTAGTGTCGCCTCTTAGAGTTTGCTCCGTGCTTGGTGGCGAGGTTGTCGCTGGGCCTGTCACGAGGTAAGAGTATAAATCACTCAGCTCGAGAGGGCAAGTTCAAGACCTTCCTTCTGTGCTGAGTGATCCCGAGCAGGGCTCCCCTCGGTCCCACAGGCACCCTGTTTTAAGGTGACTGTCATCTGCTCTGACAGAGCGAGTGAGGTAGGCAGGCTTCTTCCCTCCCTCTCACCTTTTCCCAGAGAGCTGATTGGTTGTTACTGTGGTGTTTGTGCAGGTCGGTTTGTGCCGGTCTGTTTGTCTGTCTGCCTGCCGGTCTGCCTGTCAGTCGCTGAAAGTGTGCCATGGTTTGCAGATGACCTTCTTCAGCACCCACCTAACAAACATTTGCCCTTTCAGAGTCTTTAAAATGTGTGAGGATTTGAGTGCACAGTGCCCTGGAGCTGTGACACACCGGAACCTGTCTCTTGTTTTGTAGGCATTTCTCTGGAAATGGCTGCTGTGACGGTGAAGGAGGAGTCAGAAGACCCTGATTACTATCAGTATAACATTCAAGGTAACGGTGTTCAATGCATTCTCTTCCTGACACTTCCTGGTGGCACTTGGGGCAAGTGCAGACTCTGCCACGGTGCCTGCTCCTGGTTCCCATTTCCCTCGGGAATACTGAGCTGTAGCCCATCTTCACCTGTGCGGTCGGCCATCTGGGTCGTCTTAGTCATTTCGTGGTAGCACATGCTTGTGTTCTCCGTACTCGGGAGGCCAAGGCCAGCCAGAGCTACATGCACAGGGGAACCTCGCCTCAGAGACGCTGTAGTGGCGACTTCAGTGTCTCTGTTTGAATTTTTCACTAAGTTCTGGATTGCCCTTGCCTGGTAGTCTTGATTTTCCTTAAAGTCATAAGCCTTATTGGATATGGAGCATTTCACAAATACCTGGAATAATTTTTTATGGTCCTTCAGTGAGCAGATAGCTGTACATTTACAGCTTAGTGTCAGTGATACCCATGAAAAACACCACCACCCACACATAACCTAGTGCACATGCGTGGAGGTGGAGGCACAGCGAGGGGTCAGCCTTCCCTTTCACTGTGCGCTCCTGGGACTCGAACTTGGTTCACGAGACTTGGCGGCAAGTGCCTTCCTTCCCTGACCTGTCTCATCGGGCGCACTTAGTTTTGAACAGTATATTCTTGTGCTCTGGCACTAAAGCTGAGATGAGGACGGGCTCATGTTTTCAGAGTTGAGTGTTGCAGMGCAGCTAGACTCGGTTGTCAGTGCCTTCCTCGTGTGAACAGAAAGTTAGCAGGCAGACTGGCCAGTCACATAAAATGGCCTCAGCTCTAGTGTTTTCTAAATTGGTGTCTTCTTCATCGCCTGCTCTGCATGTAAGTCTTCCCCTCCTCCCCTCCCTGTCCCACACTGGGAAGGTGACATTTTCTTTATTTGGTGGTTTTTGAAGTAGGTCTATTATGTAGCTCTGGCTGTCCTGGTACTCTTTCTGTAGACCAGGCTGGCCTCAAACGCACAGAGATCTACACCCCTCTGCCTCCTGAGTGCTGGGTTCGAGGCGTGCCCCTCCACCCCTAACCCTGATTCTCATTAGTGTAGAGTCAGTCATAGCACAGAACRCTAGTTTGCCTGGTGCGGGTCAGGGTGTCCTGGGTCTTAGGCCTCAAGCTCCTCATGTAGCTCACGATGGCTTGTAGCTTCTATCCTCCTGCGTCCACCTCCTGAGCGTTTAGTCTGGCCTCATCGAACTGCTCGTTTCTTTAGTTAAGCTGCAAGTTCAGCTGGCTATTGCCCAGGCTGACGGAGCAGAGCCTTGTGGGTACCCTCCCCCCTCCCCCCTCCCCCGCTCTGCTCTTCTCGGTCCGTCTGTCTTCCACACTCCCCTTTTTGTTCTGGAGCTTGAACCCAGGGCCTTGAGTCGCTGGGTCAGCAGGTGCCGTGTCCCTGCYGAGCCACCCGCAGCCTACAGCGTCCCTCCTTTCTGACATGCTCCTTGCTGGTGGTATTTGTTGGCGTCTTTGCAAAATTCCCTGTGTGCTCTTAGAGGCAGCAGTTCTCAACCCGAAGGTTATGACCCCTTCATAGGGGTCACCAAGACCATCATAAAACGCAGATATTTATGACAGTTCATAACAGTAGCAAAGTTACAGTTAATGAGCTAGCATCAAAAATAATGTTTTGATTGGGGGGTGTGACCACCCCATGAGGCACTGCACTGAAGGGTGGGGACCACTGGCGTAGGGTGTCCTCGTGATGTATTCAGGGATAGTGTTTGGGCTCGTGCTTTGTTCTATTATGACTCTGGTTTTGCGACGAGCCCAGCTTTTGAAACTCAGGCTTCTTATTCTTCTGAAGGCTGATGCTACAGGCTTTGTTTTATTAAAGGTTTTATTATTAATTGTTTTATGTTAAAGGAGTAGCCATTGAATGTAGTGCTTTGTTTCTTTAAATTAATTACCCATAAACCTTGTTAGCCCAGTGGGTGGTGCTCGCCAGGTTCAGGGAGCCCTGGCTCCCGTCCCCAGCACCAGGCAGACTGGCGGAGGTGGAGGCAGCACGACCAGAAGTGGCGGGCCAGCCTGCACTCCACTCCGCTGACTCTGTCTCCCATGAGCACTGCACTTGTACTGTGAAATGTGTTGCCTAGAGCTGTGACTTTGGGGTGCCTGGCCCCATGCCGCATGTTCCCTAGTGAACTGACTTTCATTCCGCCATCTTCATCTGTGTGTGTGTCTCACGTGGACCACGACCCTGTGGCTGTTTGATCTCTTTTCCCTGTGTGCACCCGAACCCCCTTCATCTCTCCCAAGTAATACCCCCTCTGTTATCACGTGGTTTCAAAATACTTTTACTAAAGGAAACACTTGTTAGCGTAATCAAAAGTATTCTGGCCCGGGAGTCCATCGATCCTGCCCGGYGGTTTGTTGTGTGCTGCTTTGGTCGTCGATACCACTTACTGCTTGTGTGTGTCACTCGGAAAGCCTGTGGAGGTCGAAGCTTTGCGGCTTTCTGAAGTGAAGGAAGAAGCAAGCACTAGGCATGCGCGAGCGGCCAGCCCTGGGCTCCCCTGAGCCCCTCAGAGCCTTCATTGTAGACATGCCACCGTTTCCATACCATCCAGTCACCCCAGTAACCTCGGCATAGACCTCCGCCAGCACGCCTTTCCCCATCAACAAGGCCATTGACTAACATCATCTTTTTGCCTGTTTCTGTTCCTCAAAAGGCCATCATTCCATACACCTCACCCAGATACCCACTAATGTGACCATGTGCTTTGAAATGCCTTTTGAAGCTTATCTTTGTATTCCAAAGCAGGCCCTTCTGACTCTGATGATGTTGATGAAAAGCTCCCCCTTTCGAAGGCCTTGCCAGGTATCGCTCGCCCTTCCACCCGTGCTCCCCCACATCTTGTTCTGTTGAATGTCTCTTTGGATTGGACAGACTGTTTGAATAATTATAACTATGTTACTTTTCCAAATGGAAAAGGAAAAAAAAATGTATTGGCCTTTTTAAAAAAAAAAAAAAAAACATAAATGAACTTCACAAGCAAAACTTTTCAAAAACCAATTTTCCCTTTTGTGAATCTAGTAATGAATGTCGAAATGGGTACATGACACACTTTCCCATGAAGGTAAAGTACACTTTATACCTTTATCAGCATAGTCAGGCCGTTACTGTCGGGTTAGCAGTGTGGATAGTGATAAGGCCGCGGCGAGGCTTAGCTTTGGGAAGGATTGCAAACTACCTCTTGTAAATCCCTGTGCCTCTTAAATGACTCTTTGGGTAACTTTTGTGCTGTGCTCCAGGCTTGATCAGACCTGTTAGTGGTGGCTTTTCCTTTGTCCCCTCTGGCTTGGGTCTCGAGGTTTATTTTCTTTCACGTTACTGTATAATGTAGATAGTTGTGCCTGTCATTTCTGTAGGCTTGACTAGAGCCGAGGGTCACTCAGGGTTCCTAGTGCGCATGAGCAGCCTCCCTGCCTGCACTCAGTATCCCCGCCCCGTCTTGTTTTGGCTTCTGTTTCTTTGGACCTTGCGCAGTCCGAGAATTCACAGCTCCTTAAGTGCAGCCGAGGAGGTAGGGAGGGAGGAGAGTGTAGCGGAGGCACCCAGGGCTGCCCTCAGCTGCGAGTGGGTGTCCCGAGCCCGACCGACCGACCGACCGGCTGCATGGCGGGCCCGAGCGCTGCGCCACGGCGACTCTGCCTTCGCTTGGCACCGCGAGGGCTGGCACTGAGCACATCCCTTAGGAGTGATCGAGCCAGCGAGCGAGCGCAGTTGGCAGACCTGCCGCCCACCCCCAGGACTCCTCTGTCCTGGCACGGGACGAAGGTGTTTTCTCCCCTCCTTTCCGCGGCCCAGCCCCAGCACTTAGAGGCTGGTGCACTCGGGGTGGCCGTGCCCCATTCTTGGCTGGCCGCCTTGGTCCTGTGCCTGGTCCCCTYGCTGTGGTGGGGTGCACCACTACCCTCCCTGACCCGACGGGGCTGGGTGGAGGCCCCGTGTTCAGAAGCAGGCATGTTATTTCCTTAAGTAAAATATGTTTGAAACTAAAAATCGTCTCTGAAGTTTCAAGTGTTTAAGGTAGTTTTGATTGTATTAGTGTCCGTAGCTTCTTCCAGAGGAAACGAGGGAACATTCCACAAACAGTAAGCCTCGCGTTAGCGTATTTTTTGACATGCCTTAAGTCTCTAGGCAAAGAAAGGGTTTCTTCTGATTTGAAGTCTGACTGTGAGTCTTTGGCAGACGAGCCTGGGCTGTAACTGCTTCTCAGACCCCAGCATCCCTCAGCAAGGTGGCATGCGGTGGCAGTGACAATACCCAGTCCTCAGCTMTGCATAGTGTCRTTCTGGGTGTTTGTACTTCCAGAAGTTTTCAGCTTCTGAATAGAAGAGTTATTTTTCTGAGTTAGAAAACATTGTTTGGTTTTATTACTGAGTTAAAAAAAATCTTTTTTGTATTTTTATTATATTAAATTATAAGGTCACTAGTTTTTCTTCTCGTATTGTTAGATTTTTTTTTTCCTGGTTTAGTATATACTCTCCGTTTTCTTTTTAGGGAGCCACCACTCCTCAGAAGGCAACGAGGGAGCGGACGTGGAGGTGCCAGCAGAAGGTTAGGAGAGAAGGGACTTAGATTTTTCTGCATCTGCTGCTCTTCAGATGGTAACGCCCCGACAGCTACTCTTCGGAGATGACATGGTGCTGTTGAGGGCCTTCACGGCCCACACTCTCCTTCTCAGGGAGGAGGCGTCGGTCGGTGCCTCTCCTGTGCTAACGGCAGACGCTCTCGCTGATGCCGGGTGAGCCGCACGGCCTGCTGGTGTTCCGTGTTGGAAGTACACAGAGGACGGAGAGCTCCCATTTTTCCCCCAATGCTTTAGAATTAAAACGATCCTGGTTGTTTTCTGTTYAGTTTTAGAGTGTCCTATCTGCCACGCCCAGTTTGTTTGTAGGGCGACAGATGTACTTAGTGGCTGAGAAGATTTCCGTCTTCTTACCAATGTCACGCCCACAGCTGCCTCAGGAGTGGCGGCCGCTCTGCTGGCCACCGGGCTCTCAGCCGAGGGCCTGACCACACAGCCCGGGGGTGGGGGGGGGCTCACTGCTGTGCGGTTGGTAGCTCACCRAGGCCTGGAGCCCTCTGAGGAGAGAGCTGCTGAGGGGGCTGCTCTGGCTTCAGGAGCTGTGCTCCTCTCATTAGAGCATGTGGGGGTGGGAATCCATCCTGCAGCTTTGCATTTCTTCCGCCTGTCGTTTGATTTTAATTAAGAAATGATGAATTTGACCTTTGACCTTCTAGTGGCCAGGGGTGATCCTAACAAAGACATAGGCCGATCTTTGCACACTCAGTGCAGAAGTGTGAGGCTTTTTAGTAGGACCATGTCTCTCAGACATGTTGATGATCTGGCCGGGTGTGATAGTGCACACCTGTTATCCCAGCCCTTGGGAGGCTGAGGCAGGAGGATCCCCCGTGAGTTTGAGGCTAGCCTGGGCTACATGGTGAGACCCTGTCTCAGAACCATAAAACAACAAGGAATACTTGAGGTGTTCTTCATATGTGATTGACTTTGTGGTGAGCGCCCTGGTGGGCTCGGCGTGAGTTATCTGATGGTCCTCTGTGGCAGGTCTTGGGCGGGCGCACTGCTGTCAGCGGGCCTCGGCATAGGACCTGCACGGTCATCCAGCACCTAGACGGCTTCAGTTTCACGAGTCTGTCAGCACAGACTGAGTCTCTTGTTTCTGAGGAAATCCTTGCTTCCATGTTCGGTGTCACCAGCTGAGTGCACTTGGGTTCTTTCTGCTCTCTACTCGGTACTGACAGCAGCGGACACCGCTGGCCAATCAGTTCATCTCTCAACCTTTGCAGAATAAAAGAGCTAATGAGCTAACCAGAATGCCCGCGCCCAGCACTAACCTTTCCTTCCGTGGATGTACGTTTTTGTGTAATAACATGAACCTCAGAGGAAGGACCCTGCACACTGACCGAGTCAGCTGCAGCCATGCATGTCCGTCGCTGGCTTTCCCTTGTTGTGAAGGTCTCCTCTGCGGAAAGTTGATGGTTGTTTCATTTACCTGTATCAGCCACTGCTGGGAGGGGAGGCCAGGGTCCAGACTGAGAGCAGGTTTCCGCTCCAGCTAATCCTCCGGTTAGAGCGAGGAAACAGCTGAGAGTTCGCTGTCACTGCATTCCTCCCAGAACGTGGGCCCTCGAGTCCACCGAAGCAGGTAACTTGGTAATTATCTGAACATTTTCCAGGATTTTCTACATTTGTTTTCTCTCATCCYCAGTTATAATCAAGCGTCAAATATTCTTAAGGAACATGAAATGAATTCTGACGCCAGCTGCATTTTATTGTAGGCTGTTTTTGGAACCCCAGACAGTAAGTGTTGGCGCACACGGATATGCTGAATAATGATTGTCATTTTAGAATTTTATTTTTTTCAAGATTCTACTCAACATGTCCCTTCAGAAACCAGTGAGGACCCTGAAGTTGAGGTGACCATTGAAGGTTAGTTACGTTCCCTTCTGGTCATGAGCTTCTACGTCACAGTCACACTGAGTGCGTGTCTCATCATCCGAAGGGAGCTGGGGACGGAGCAGCCCACGCCCCAGCAGGGTTTCCCGTTGCTCTGGGTGCGCTGGGTGACAGCTATGCAGTAGTGACTGAGAACAAACAAAAACCAAGTAAATCCAAATTTAGATCCACACACGGAGGCAGATTCCAGGAGCTTTTGGGTTCTGATACAAGGAATTTAAGGAAGGCTGAAGCCCCCCCCCCCCCGAATCTCAGTCTGCAAAGGGGAGGTCAAGGCTGCCCAGGATGGCCTCAGTCTCCTAGGCTCCTGCCATCTTCCCGCCTCAGTTTCCCAAGTAACCGAGTTTGTGGGCATATGCCGTCAAACTTGGCCAGTAACTTTTAAAGCAAGCCGCTCCCCCCACCCCGCCCCCAGTCCTCCTTCACGGATAACACACTATTTGTCTTTTGAAAACRTTTGGAAGCAGTGCATACAAGTATTTTAAATTTTAAAATAATCTCCATTAGCTAAGTTGCCTRTCCCCTAGTTGATTTTTTTTCCTTTTGTTCCGTTTCGAGACAGGCTCTCACTCTGTAGCCCTGCCTGGCCTGGAACTCGCTGTGTAGACCATTCTGGCCAGGGGCTCACAGAGCCTCTCGCCTCTGCCTCCCGGATGCTGAGGCTAAAGGCGCGGGTCTTGACTATTTTTAACCTTTTTTCTAGGGTGGGGTCTCACTATGAGGCCTTGGCTGTCCTGGAACTGTTTTGTAGGCCAGGCTGACCTTGAACTCTTAAGGTCTCCCTGCCTCTGTTGTCAAGTGCTGGACTAAAGGGGCACACTGTCACTGAAGCCCTTCTTCCCTTCAGTCCCCATGTCTCCCAGTCACTCCCCGGGAGTGTCCTTAACTGCCCGTCATCTGATTTATACACGTGTGTCTGTGTGGATATCTGCGGCTTTGCCACGGACAGACGCGTTATGATGACACACCTTTGTCACAAAGCTCATGGCCCCGGCCCCACCCAGCTGGCAGTGCTTTCCCTAGCCACAGCATTGCTTTCCGTGGTTTGGGGGCTTGGGCGTGCTCTGTCTCCCTCTCTCTGTCCCTCTGTACCTGTCCCTTGTGTGTCCATTGTGTCAAAGATGTGAGCTGCTTGATGGCTTTAACCTGATAGGAGACTCGTCACACTCCATGTGCTGCTTCTAGCCCATTAGTACACAGACTTGTCCTCCTCATCAACATGGTTTTATTAACCTGAAAGCTATTTTGAAATTTTTATGGTYGTTGAAGAATTGAAATTTTGTCACCTTTAGATAAAAACAAATTAAGGGCTGGCGAAGTGACTCAGCTGGTCCAGGCACTTGTCACCAAGCCTGATGACTTGAGTTCAATCCCCGGGACCCCCATAGCAGAAGAGCCCCAGGTCCTGCTCTTCGTGTCCCCAAACACATACAATAAATGAGTGAATGAAGCTTACATTTTAAATTTAAAAACCCTAATTAGCTTCTAGAAAACTATAAGCATGTAAATCAGCCTTGTTCTTTAGATAGAAATGAGAAAAGTAGGTGCTTTTTTGAATTATACAATTAAAACTTTGGATAAGATAAAGAACCAAATTGGGTTTTCAGTTTTGGGTTTTTGGGGACTTTTTTTTCCTAGTATTTTGGGACATGGTTTCTCTGTGTAGCCCTGGTTGTCCTGGAACTCACTCTGTGGACCAGGCTGCTGCTTGCGTCTGCCTTCTGAGTGCTGGATTAACAGTGTGCATCACAACCACTGGGTGCTTTTTTTGAAACAAGTTCTCTTTATGTAGCTCTGGATATCCTGAAACTTAGTATGTAGACCAGCTGGCTTCAAACTCACACAGATCCACTCACTGGCTTCTGCCTCCTGGTTACTGGGATTAAAGGTCAGTGCCACTACACCTGGTACCACATTGGTATAGCGGCCATATTAAGATTGCTTGCAAAGTAAGTCCTGTCTTACAGCACTAAAACCACATAAACAAACCGAAGGGACTGAAAAMGGTCCCTGACTGTCATGGATGGAAGCCTTTTTAGAGGAGAAGCAGGGGCTACAGCAGTGACTTAGCAGTCAGGAGCACTCGGTGCTACAGCGGTGCACAGGCTGTTGACAACCTTCCAAGACTTCTGTTGCAGGGACCCAGTGATTTCCTCTGGACTTCAGAGACCCCAGGCATGCATGTGGTGCTCATACAATCATGCAACCAACATGCACATAAAATAAACATATCCCGGGTTGGAGGTTTTCCCGTCATTATCTTTCTACGTTTCCAATCTAGTTTATAAAACAGAAGAAAATAAGAGAGAGAAAAAAAAACCAAGCCTCGTTGGGATTTTACAGTGTGGTCCCTGGGATCTTGTTTGTGGCAATCCTGTGGCTAGAGGCAGTCCATAGCAGCTCACCGCTGGTGTGAACAGCACAGGTCTGGGACCCTTTGGAGCTATCCGACCGTGTGGACCTCAGTTTCTTAAATGTGGAGCTTATGTTTGCGGTTGGGTTGGATGGCTGCTTCCTTTGATATGTACACTGAAGTTGTTGGATATTTGTCGTACCTACTCTAAGCCCCAGCATTGCTGTGTGAGGACCAGAGGCTAGACAGCTCATGTGGGGGGTCGGTGGGTGGCACGCACGCACGCACGCACGCACGCACGCACGCACGCACGCACGCCCGCACACTACATCACTCCCTCGCTGGATTGATTCATGGGTCGATCGGTATGTTTTATCCTGTTTTTGTGAGGGATCTCTCTAGGTAATGAAGAGATGCTTTTGAAAGGCAGTTTCCTTGTAACACAGTTGCCTTTACCAGCCCTGGTCCCAAATCATTTGAGCACAGTGAGTCATTTGCATACGCTCCTGTGTGCCCAGCCTCTGATCTTGACTTTTGACTTTATTTCACTTTTCTTGAAGTTGTTTGTTTTAAAGTAAATTTGTTTTCTGATTCATGTTGTGTTTTCATGGATGAACTTTCTTGGAATTTTTTGTTACTGTTTTTTTTTTTTTTCCTTTAAAGCCACAAAGATATTTGTGCATGCTTGTGGTCCATCTGGTCGCTCGTCACTGCACTGCGCACCTACACACGTTCCTGCAGAAAGAACTGTGTGTGCCGCCCACTCGACTGGGGGCACATTAGTCCTCACTGTTATTAGCCCTGCGGAACAGCCACCTGATTACATACAAACGAGAGCGGTGTGCATTTGGACAGTGTTCTCCAGCTCTGTGCTGTCATTAGGAAGCTTAGGTGACAGGAGGAGGTAGGATGTCATGTTCCAAGCATGGCATTTTTTGTTGTTGTTGTTTAATTAAATCAATGCTGATTCAGATAATCGAAGCCTGCAGCAGGACACATGCTAATTCCTCGACTCCACCAACATAAGAGCCATATGTGTGCTTGGTGGTGCTCCTGCACGGCCACTGTATGACGCAGTCCAGAGCAGGTGGCATGGGAAGGAGGCCCTGCCTTGGGCAGGGAGGGTGGAAGCCATTGAGGTGACTGTTGAGTTTGTCGGTACTCGACTAGCCAGGACTTAAATAGTGCCTGAAACAGTCCACGCATAACCAGAGAGGACCCAGTGCAAAGTGACAGGTTATGGATTGGCTATAAAGGGAGGAGACGAGCCACCGCCCAGCAGCCAGGCTAGGGAGGACTTCGTGAGCAGCTGCATTACCGCTGAGCCACGCCTCCAGCCCCGTGGTGGTATTTGGTGCTGAAGCCTCGTGTCTCACAGGAGAGCACAGCCAGACCGTGTTTTAAATAATTTTGTAGTTTTTGTTAGTGATAATTGTATTAAATATTCTTAGACTTTATGTTCATATCTGATTGATTATCTTCATAAACTATCGGCATATCTTGTGCCTGCGCGTGTATACACACACACACACACACACACACACACACGCACGCACGCACGCAAACGCATGCACGCAAACGCAAACGCATGCAAACACACGAATGCACGCACGGTTTCTCTGTAGCCCTGGCTGTCCTGGAACTCATAGAGATCCTCCTGCCTCTGCCTCCTGAGGGCTGGGATTAAAGACATGCACCACCACTGCCCAGCTGTCTTGTATTCTTAACTGGGTCTTAACTGAGGTGGTTTTTGTTTTTTGTGTTTTGTTCTTTTAGACAGGGTCTCTCTACATAGCTCTGACTGGCCTGGAACTCATTTTGTTGTCTAGGCTGCCTTTGAACTCATAGATCCTCCTGCCTCTGCCTTCCAAGGGCTGGGATTAAAGGTGTGAGCTACTGTACCCAGCCCAAGAAGTGACCTCTTGACATGGAAGAAAATCTGCCTGGCTGTTTTCCCTCAGTCTGGGTTTGAAACAGACCATCTTTTCAGGGGCCTAGTAGAAGGAGTTAAACCCAAAGTCAACCTGAGTTTGAGACACTGCCTGGCCTCCCTGTTCCCTTTTTCTTTTTTTAAAAAATAAGACAGTGGGGGGGGGGGGGCGGGAACCAGGAAAAGGGAAATGAAATGTAAATAAAGAATATATCCAATAAAAAAAAATAAGACAGTGTCTAATGTGGCCCAGGCTGGCCTTGAACTTGCGACCTGTCTCTGTGCTAGGACTGCGGACGTGTGCCCTGACGCCTGGTTTCCTCTCTTTGCGGAAGCCCAGCCTGGCCTCAAGTGTGACATGTGGCTGAGATGACAGGCTTGGGCCACCACACCTGGCTTTAGCTTCTTTGACTTTTCTTAAAAAAGTCTGTTTGAGAGTAACAATTACACYTTAAAATAATTAGCTTAATATTTTAATAATTTGTATTTGAATGGTCGTTTCTGATAGCTGTTGTCCCTAAATAGTAATTATTTCTAGTCTGTACTATTGATTTTTCTTCTCTCAGGTCACAAGGCCCAAGCTGGCCTTGAACTTGGTATATAGCTGAGGAAGACCTTGCGTTGTCCATCTTCTTGCTTACATCATCTTTTTTTTTCTTTTTTCCTTTCTAAGACAAGGTCTCATTGTGTAGCCCTGGCTGGTCTAGAACTGACAGACACTCCCCTGTCTCTGTCTCCCAAGTTCTAGGATTAAGGTGTACACCACCGCACCTGACAAGTTACACTATGTCTGTAAAGATTGTGAGCTCCATCTGTAGCTGTTAGAGCTGGCAGCTTAGGTGTGGGTCCTGACCTCAGGATGCTGGTGGCTGTTCTTCCGTGGGCCAGTCACCCCCCACTCCAGCGTGGGGTGCATTGAGAGAGCAAGCATGGACTTGACACGTATGCTCACCTGTGTGCCCCTGGGCTTGTCTCCTGAAGGGTGTCTGTACACAGTCCTATGTTGAGGGCATCAACATCTCTGTTTGCTTCTTTCTGGACACGTTRTGCTACTGAAAACATTTACAGAGCCAGCTTGGTGCACGCGGCAGCCCTGGCGCTTAGGAAGCTGAGGCAGGAGGATCCTAAGTCCAAAGCCACCTCATCTCAAGTCACAGTAACAACGAAAGGCTGGTGCTTTAGCGGGAGAGCCCAATGCCACAGAGTCAGGCCCCCAAAGAAACACATATTAAACTAAAAGAAAAAACCCTAACAGAAACAACTGCGGGGTTTGACCCAGTCCGCCCCTGCCGCTCCCCTCCCCCCTTTCCCCTCCCCCTCGWTTGTGGCCATCGGAGTCCTTTGTAAGCTTATCCTTTCATTCTGCTTCCATTTTTTCTTTATAACACGCATGTACTGTTAGAGTGAAATAGCTGCCTCCATTAAAACCTTTTTCCTCAAAACACTCAAAGATGAGCATAACTCCAGCCATGAAAATTCTTAGGGGAGAAACGGAGGGGCTGAGCAGCTGGCCCGAGAAGGCACAGCGGGCAGGGGCGCAGYGAGGAGCTGCAGCGAGGTCGAGTAGGAAGTGGCCAGACTTGCCCAGCTGCTGCTTCCTGCAGTAACGAAGGCTTTCTCTCTCAAGATGACGATTACTCTCCACCCACCAAGAGGCCGAAGAGCAGTGAGCCGCCCCCGCCCCCGCCAGTCCCGGAGCCCGCCAACGCAGGCAAGCGCAAAGTGAGGGAGTTCAACTTCGGTAAGTGTGGGCAGCAGGGAGGGCAGAGGGGCAGGACGGGGCGGGCAGTGACGTCTGAGAGGTCAGTGGGTCAGTGGGTCAGTGGGTCCGTGAGCCATGGGGTATAGACTGCATTTGGCGCCCCCGTTATCCTTCGAAGCAGTGAAACCTTCACTTTCCAGGGTAGCCCCCACTTGGTTTTCGGTATTATTCTGTTGCMGTGTAGTCCACAGGACCGAGTAAATACCAGGGATGAGTTAGATTTGTGGCCCGTAGTTTGAAAATGTCTTCGTTTTGTTCHGCTTGGGAGAGATGGAGGCCAGTGCTCTGCCAGTTGGAGTCTGTGTTTAATCTGTTTCAGCATCCCGTGGAAGTGCAGCCGCCTCCCAGTAAAGCCTTCCTGTCCACAGCCAGCGGGCTTCAGGAGGTGGCCCAGAGGGCCTGTGTAGGCCTCTCTTTTTTTTGCTGCTATTTTGTGGTGTCTAATTGGACCGGTCTTTTCTGATCGCCTACCTTCATAAGTTTAAAAGCTCCAAGGATGCGGGCTGGGCTGTGGACGGTTCTAGAAACAAGTTTCAAATGTCCTTCAGTCTCCAGCTGTCCCCAAGAACCACAGGAAAAGGAAAGACCTTCGGGGAGGCAGGGAAAACCCCCGACTGACTGACGTTGTCTGCTCTGGAGAGCACCAAGTGTCAAGCTGCCCTGGGCACTGAAAAGGCTCCCTCTCGGTTTTTCAGAGAAATGGAACGCGCGCATCACTGACCTCCGGAAACAGGTCGAAGAGTTGTTCGAAAGAAAATACGGTATGTCTGCAGGTCCTTGCTCAGACCGGGCCGGCAGGTCTGCCAGGGAGTTAAGCCGTCCTCGCATCTGTCCCTTGTACATGTGGGGCGTATTAGAACCAGTTTCCAGATTACCAGTAAGTGGAAGCAACACACACACGCACGCACGCACGCACGCACGCACTCACGCGCACTTTTTAAAAAAACATTTTGTATTAGAAGTGTCAGTGTTTGGGCGCATGCATCTGTGTTCTACGTGCCTTATGCAGAGATCATCGTGAGCTTCAGTACATGCTGGGAACTGAACCTCCGCAGGAGCCTCAAGCGCTTGACTACTGAGTCATCTCCTCAGCCCCACTTACATTCCGGAACTGTGCTTGAGATCTTCCACGAAAGTCCAGAGTTAAAATATAATAATAATAAATAATAATAATAATAATAATAATAATAATAATAATAATAGTTTCGATTTTCCTTCGCTTGCTTACGACTCCCTTAGCTCCTCCCACGTTGTGTGCAGGGCTTAGCTTGTGCTTCTCATTCACCCATCTCAAGGGAGGAAAGGCAGACAGCCCATGTGGAAGTGCTGGGGCACAGCGGGCGGGGCACAGCTAGGCGTCTAGAGTGACGCGAGTTCTCTGGCCCTGTGCTCCGCAGCAGCCTAAGATGAAGGCTTCCGGGAGACTGTCATTTATTGGATTATTTTATTTGCTTGAGGCAAAGGCTCACCGTGTGTAAACTAGGCTAACATGGAACTCACAGAGATCCTTCTGCCTCTGCCTCCCCGAATCACCACCATGGCCACATAAACCAAGGTTCTTTTGTATATAAGGAAATAGTTGTGAGTCAACTGCTGTGAAATTGTCATAATGACCATGTTTTACACACTGAAAGCAGCTTCAGTGGTGACGGGCCCCGCGGGAGGAGTTCTAACTGTGCTGTGTAGACTTGGTCCTTGTGTTAGGGGATTAGCAAAGTTCACACTCTGCCCCTCTCCACTGCTGACCTGTTTGATTTGGTCATTAATCATTACGCCTGACATTAATGCAGGACAYCAGYCGACCGCAATGCTGGTGTGACGGGGACTCTGTATTTGGTGACCATGGGCACAGCCTGGAGGACATGGTGTCTAACTGCTGCATTATTTTACCCTTGGGTCAAGAAATGGCCGTTGCCATAAATGAGCAGATCAAGAATGTTTCCCATTTTGTTATAGGCGAGATCCTGCTAGAAGTGCAGTCCTAGATAACAAATGCTTATGTTCTGTAAACCCCACGGTCCCGTGTTTGTAATACGAATACTCCCCTCTGTGGCTAACTTAGGAAGACAGAGCAGCCGCTTTGCGTGTCACCTGTCGCCTGTTGTTGAGTCCGCAGAGCCTTGTCTTGTAACAACTGTCCCTTTCTCTTCTCATCCTAAAGCTCAAGCTATAAAAGCCAAAGGCCCGGTGGCCATCCCGTACCCCCTTTTCCAGTCCCACGTTGAGGATCTTTACGTAGAAGGGCTTCCTGAAGGGATTCCTTTCAGAAGGCCGTCCACCTACGGCATCCCTCGCCTCGAGAGGATACTGCTGGCCAAGGAAAGGATCCGCTTTGTCATTAAGAAGTAAGGCGTGTGCACGCGTGTGGGCCTCTTGTCTGTTTTGGGTGGTAGGGTCTTTGTTTGTTTTGTTTTTTTAATGCTGACAAATACTAATCACAGCCTGTATGTCAAAGCTTGAGTGATTGTATATCTCTTTATCTTATCTGTTTGTATGCGTGCATTTGTGACACTTAGATGCNGCTCCAGGTCTATCCCAAAATTGCAGTGGCAGGGACTGGGAAAAGACTAGAATGTAAGATCTCTGACAGAGGACCTATATTCAGTTTCCAGCATCCATGTCAGGTGGTTCATAACCATGTTTCTCCAGCTACAAGGGAGCCAGTGCATCTGACCTCTGTGGACACACACACACACACACACACACACACACACAATTAAAAATTCAATATTTTTTTTTAAAAAAATAAGGTAGCGAGTGATTAAGGAAGGTATCTCAACATCAGCCTATGGCTTCCCTATGGACCTGCACTGTGTGTCCCAGAACATCAATGGCATTTAACTAGGTTCAATAATAACTGCCTCTGCTATTGTTTGTGAAGTGGTAATGGCTCAATAGGATTGGTTTTATGAGATATATTAGTCTGCTTCTTTCAGGATTAGGGAGCTGCAGACCACAGTYGTGGACTGTGCTGTTCAGAAGCTGCTATGAGGCAYTATCACTCTGCATGCCCATCTCGTAGAAGAAAATAAATACACCAGTAGTACATTAGTGACTTGGATGAAACAAACATGGCTTAGTTTTAGTACTCTTTCTTCTTTGAYGCTGAATTCAATATACTAGGACTTGTATTATTTAACACTCTCTGTGTTATTCTCTTAATCTTTAAAGAGAAATAAGAAATAGAGACTATAGGGTAAAAAGAATGTCTGCCTCCTTACAGCATGGGAACAGAAGAAACTATTAATTATGGAATGCTTACTAAAAGGAAGTCATTTTACAAGTCTTCCCTGCATTGATGCTCACCCTTGAGGGATGGCATCAGTAATGAGGAAATNTGTGTGTGTGTGTGTGTGTGTGTGTGTGTGTGTGTGTGTGTGTGCTGGTATGTTTGTAGGCCTCAAGGGTGATAGCACGCCAGATCACGCTTCCACTGCGCTCTTCAGAGACGGGTCTCTCAGAGTTCCYCGGTGAGCCGGTCTGTCCATCCCGTGTTGTTTTAACAGTTGTCTCTGCTCTCTGAGACTTGACGTGCAGGTGGGCCACTGACTGCCTGACCTTGGTTGGCTGCAGAGGCTCTGAGCCCTGGCCCTCTGCCTACAGAGGGCACTTGCTGAGCCACCGTCATGGCGGTCATTTTTCCCTTCGGAGTGTGTGTACGAGTGTGCTTAGGTCAGACCAGGGCCGAGCTCCCCCGATGTTATACCTGCAAAGGTCACCACAGCATTGGCGTGTGGCTCGGTTCTCCACCCTTTTGGCCAATCTTTATTTCCAAAATATTCACATTACAGTTCGCATCAGCAGCAAATTTACAGTTATGAAGTAGCGACAAAAATACTGTTATGGCGGCATTTGGGAAGCAGAGGCAGCAGATCTCTGAGTTCAAGGCCAGCCTGGTCTCTATCACAGCCAGGACTGTTACACAGAGAAACCCTGTCTTGAAAAACAAACAATATTACATAGTAATATTATGTTTGGGGGTCATCACACCATGAGGAACTGTATTAAAGGGTTATAGCACTAGGAAAGTTGAGAACCACTGCTCTAAGTCTGAAAAATTGAAAGCACGGGAACATAACATTGGAAAATTAAAATCAGCAAAGCTTGGACGGAAGAATGAATGAGAGAGCGAGGTGAGTGTGAGCCACGGAGGGCGTCCTTCGCTCTTCCTGAGCAAGCGAGGTTGTCGGAGGGGGTGGCACTAATGTGCCCGGCTTAAGGTGGCGYCCCCCCCTCCTGRCRCAGTGTGGCTTTGGCTGCTCGTGCATGCGTGCACGTGCATGAGGAGGTTARAGAGTAATGGGAATCAGTTCTCCTCCCACTGTCACAAAGGTTCCGTGGGCCAAGCTCAGGCTGTCGCACGTGCGTGGCAGTTTGTGTTTAAGTAATCCTGCTTTGCCAGGATTRGAGCGCAAAGTTTTAAGATCTAAGAGGCCATTTGTAAAGTGATTGCAGCAGATCCAAAAGATGGAGGAAACCTCTTATGTGTAGACTTTGAAGGTACAGATGGAATGTTGTGTCGGAAACTGAAGTAAAGTAGCAGGCATACATTTAAAACGAGAGGCCGGGGCTGGAGAGATGGCTCNTGCCTCAGAGAGACACCAAATCAACATTATTGGAAACAATTCCTTTATGGCAAATCCAGAAACTAGATGAACAACTCTTGAATCCTGCATGAGCATAAGATCCCAGGGACCCTGCATGTCTCAGTGAGTAGRCCCAGGAAATAATTCATAACTACAAGCAGCTTCCCAGGGAAGAAAAGAAGTCTGGGACACCAATCTAGCATTTATATCCTGGGTAAGCTACAAAAGAAACTAGTGTCTCTCTTAACCAGATATTAACTCTGACAAGATGTCACCCAAAAAGAACAAATTGACACATGATCACCGTTTCTCATCGCTTCCTTCTGAGCTTAAGAATGAAAATGAAAAAARAAAAGAAAAGAAAAGAAAGAAAGAAACTCCTCAACTTCTGGATTCTCGCTGGGAAGAGAATGAGTTGAGCCAATATTCTCAGCTCTACAGGGGTCTCATGAAAGTACTAGTTTATTTCTCACCTAATTTAGGCTGCTAATGGGATCTAACACATAATGTTTATCTGAAAACTACTGAGAACAAAAGACATAAGGCCCTGAGGTTCTGAGATATTCTGTAGGACTGAAAAACAGCAGAGAAGAGCCAGTGAGCCTGGRGAGCTACTCACCTAAGGGGAAAAAAGCTGCAGGAAGGCCTGTATACAATGTTCCACCTTCTCTAGAGGCTTCCAATTTGTTTGATCTGAAATCAAGTCACATTCTAGTTGGCAAGGGTATGCTGAGAACAAAGGAGTTGGATGTCACATCAGACTCAAGGTAGCATTCAGTATTGTTCAGAAACAATGGAAAGAACAAAAAAAGTTTTGAGGAAGAGAGAGGGAGCAAAAGAGGGGGAAGAGGGAGAG